>JAPWTK010000914.1:0-125794 GCA_029963805.1 Aromia moschata
ACTGGGACCTGGGGCAAAGCTACTTTTGGTGTACTGTAGGTATTAGAAGGATAGTATTCATGGAAAGAGTTTCTAAAATTTTTTGTTTCCTAAATAGGTATAACATATTCTGAGACCTCCATATTTTAAATTTAACTAAAACATTCACAGATCTTGCTACCCGCAAGTACAGTGGCGGCTGGTTTTAAGTGCAGGTTTGCACACCCTCCAAAAAAATCGTCAAAAAGATGTCAATCTTATTTGTAAATTTCAATAGTAGTAAGTAGTTCACTGTCGAGACTTGTACATTCGTCATAGCTAACAACTACCGACACCAGCTTTCTAATCTGTTTAGAAATCAACAGACATTACATAATTATGTCGAAGGTGGCATGTTGAAAGCAATTACATTTACATATACACGTCTACGGATTAACGAATGATTTCCTTGCGTAATTACCTCGTTATCACGATCCGATAGGTTTGGATTCCAAGTGCACGCCAAGTGATTAGTGCATGCAGTTAGAGTTAGTTAAACTAACTCACACTGCGCTACTCGCCTTTTAAAAATACGTCACATATATCAGCCAATTATCATTCCGCCGCAGCTTATATAATATCGCTTGTGTCACTGTGTGCATATTATCCTAAATAAACATAGCATAGTCATTATGTAGCCGATCTTTGTCAGACAAAGCTGAAACGAGATGGCTTGGGGAGACGTAGTCCGAATTAAAAATTGTGCAAATATGAAAAATGTGCAAATTATGCTTTTTTACAAGTAAAACTTGTAGCTCAGCTAGACACTGCGTATCGAAGAAACTTGAAATGCACAATGAAAAAGTGAGACATAATCGCTATATTTTACATATTATAATTAATTAATTGTATGCGTTTTTGTGGTGCTTTTGAACTTGCATTGAGATGACATGACGTGATGAATCCACGTCTTGGATGTTGGAGATGAGTTGGACATTGCTCTAACAGACCATTTGAAAAAATCACCTGTTTTTAAGGATACTTCGAAAATAATACAGAATGATATTTTTCAATGTTCAGTGTATGCAAAGAAGAAATTTCTAAAGACATAAAAGAAGGCGACCATTTATTTATATTATTGCAAAGATTGTCGTGTCGACTAAGAGGCTTAAAAATAAATATTTTTAAGTTTCATATTCAGCCTTGAAAAATTAAAAATTTATAGGTGAGCCATATTTCTTATAGGTATTTGCAACCCTACATTTTTCAGCACGAGTCGCCGCCACTCCGCAAGTGTCTTAGACGTATTGAAAAACTGTTATTACCGTTATTCCTAATTCGTTGATATGTAGCTATAATTTATTGGTAGATATTGACGTCTGTGAGCTGTTCAACTGCTTTTGTATTTTCCATCTTGAAATACCGAGTAATTCTTCAAAGTGGCTAACCCCTATAACTTTGTTGTTTTCAGATAAATTAATTAAATTTTAGAAGTGGATATTAGACATCAATCTGCATTTATTGACGTTGTCGGCAATTTTTATTCACTTCCGGTTTAACGGGAAATAGCTCCAACTTCCGAATCTTAAACGGCACTGTCTAAATGTACGGCATTATGTAATAATCTAAATATCATTCTGTGCACAACGATGTGTCATTTGTCACTTTTTGACATATATTATAATTTATTTTATTATTTAAAACTTTGGATCTAGGGTGTGTAGAGTGCATTAAAACATTTTAAGTATACCTAGAAAAATTAGTTTATCTTGTTTTTGTTCAGTTTTTATTTTTTAAGCATCTAAATATGGCGCAAAAGAAATTTTTAATGTTTTCTCAATTTTTTCAAATAGGGATAATATGGATCATAAGATTATTCAAATAGTGCTTTTTGTTACTAACACTTCAATACCCACTTAAGAATTGTCAAGAAAAAACGCAGTGAAACATCAAATACCCAGAAATATTAACACAAAATATAGCTTAATTTTAATGCACCAACATTAGGTGGCTTTGCAAACAAAACCTTATTGATATTATTATTACATCTGAATAGGTATTTTGGTGATTAATAGCAACACTGTCTGAAATACCGAGCCATCCAAAAAAAAAACGTCATCAAAGTTGGCCGAGTAAAAAAAGACGTATTTCTATTATATCTTAAATTTATAACCTTATTTAATTGTCAAGGCTGTTACATTATGTGACAGCCACATTTTCAATTGTGACAGTCACTTGTCAAAAGCTTGACATAACCGAAAAGCTTCGTCATGACCGCTATTTCTACCTCTCTCGTTCATAGCCAGATTTTATGACTTTTTTTTGGATGTTTCTTTACATCTGTCAGTTTTAATACGCACTCAAAATTGTTTTATTTCCATTTACATTAGACTGATAAAATGATATTAGCCAAGATATCACCAATCTGGATATCTTTTGACGTAAACTCAAGCCGCTTTCGAAGAATCCTTTCTTAATTCTTCATACAATAAGAACAATCCAATTTGTTCATTTCTGCTATATATCTGCATTTTTCAACAATTCAACGTTTTAATGATATAAGTGAAATAAAACAATTTTAGTTATGTATTAAAATTGACAGGTTTATTTACACTATTTGAGTCAACCACGTTTTTGTTTTCATAGCTACGTAATATCTGTGCAATAAAATCAAGCCCTACTTTGTGTTAATATTACCAGGTGATTTGATTTTTGATTGCGTTTTTTCTTGAAAATTGTTAAGTGAATATTTAAGTAATTGTTAAGTAAGTATGTGACATCAAAATGTTGGTAACAAAAAGCATTATTTGAATATTCTTATGAGCTATACTGGTCCCATTTGAAAACATTGAGAATATTAAAAAATTATTTCCGCCATATTTGAATGCTTAAAAAATTGTCAACTGAAACAAGATAAAACAATTTTTCTAGGTCTACTTGGCTTAAAATGAAACGCTTTAATTAACTCTAAGCACTCTAAATCATATTTGTAAATTAGAAAATAAATGACAATATGTGTCAAAAAGTGACACTTTTGTGAGTCACCCGGTATATTGAAAACCGTTCAGCTCAGCGATCGATAATGTTTATTAAGTAGACATTAAATTTATAAGTAGAATAATTCAAATACGACATAAAAATATAGCATGCCATTATTGTCATTTAAAATCACGGATTTAGTATTTACTTCCGATATACCTGGAAGGGACAGAAACTCGCCGTTATTTTAGACGAATAGAACATCTCTGACAACTTTCTGAATCTAACAAATTTTCAGCTCAGGCTACTCATCATGAAGCGCCCCATATACAGTAAGCAACGAAAGTTATTATACACCCACTTTTTGAAGTTTGCTTAAATTCTGATAATTTTTGTAATACAGCATTGATTTTTTTTGCTTCTGACAGGATTGAGGGCGGTATGTCGATTGTGTGAAAAGACATCGCTAAAAAAATAACATTTCAATGTTTTCAAAGAAACGTAAATAATTTCGAAAATAGTAAATCCCTTTCGAAGTTGTTCAACTCGTATTAAAGGGAAATTTTCAGTGTATCTATTTGACTAACTGAGTCATTTTGAAAAAAATTTCCTAGACATGAACAAAATCTAAAGTTGAATAAAAAATATCACGAAAATTCAAAAAAGCCCTGTACGCCACACATTACTCCAATAAAAATTTAGGATTAATGTCCCTCTAGATATCTTTGTGTTTTATTAAAATTTCAGGAACCGTGATTTTTACGAAAACGATACTAAGGATGGTAGAATTTTGAATTTTGTGATATTTTTGGTTCTAATTTAGATTTTGTTCATGTATACGAATTTTTTTTTCAAAATGACTCAGTTAGTCAAATAGATACACTGAAGATTTCCCTTTTAATACGAGTCCAACAACTTCGAAAGGGATTTACTATTTTCGAAGTAATTTACGTTTCTTTGAAAACATTGAAATTTTACTTTTTTAGATATTTTTTCACACAATCGACATACCGCCTTCAACTTCGGCTAATTAGACGCACAATATCTATATATATTATATAGATATAGAATATAAGCTATAATCCTGTCAGAAACAAAAAAAAATCAATGCTGTAATACAAAATTATCAGAATATAAGCAAACTTCAAAAAGTGGGTGTATGATAACTTTCGTTGCTTACTATATGTACAATATATATACCTACATAAAAAAATGAGTGAAAAAATCTCCTCAGCGTAACTGTTAGTCATTCTAAATTAGCAAGAATTACGTGTCTCTTCTACCAGTTACAGTTTTTTTATCCGGAATTTCGTCTTCGCTATTCTCTGACAGGATAAGGATAAGACGACATCAAAATGGCATTTTATTACTTGTCCAACCACTCTGTTTCCAGTGGCAATACGGTGAAGGCCGACAGATTAACTCGATAGGAAGTTTTTATAAAAACTACGAAATTTTAAAAGACTTTTACTTGAGAGCAACTTATGCCATCAGGAAAATAACGAGATGATATCCCACGTCCCAGTAGGTTTAAGTTAGTGATGTCAATCAATCAACTGCAATTTTCGGTAAAACCAAGCCTCTGCGTTTACAGAGAGCATAATCGTGAATGTTCGTAATCAAAATTTAAAGAATCCAATATACGTAAGTATATGATATCCGGTTGATTCATTAGTATTGCGCCATTCTCTCGAAGTGCCCGCAATTTTCTAGACAAGTCTGGAGAATGGGGTACAGATAATCTGGGGTACAGATTATACCAGGCCCCTCCAACTCCGGTGCTATTGCCGCTCCGGCCGAGCGCCGGCCAAGCACTCGCGCCGAGCTGCGGCACCGTTGAGCCGAGGGATGGCAGAGACAGCACTAACAGTCCAGCAGGCAGTATGTATTCTTGCAACATGCGGGCAGGTTTTTACGTTTCCCCATGTATTTTTTCCCGTAGAATACAATGAGCGGGGTCCGTAGAGCAGCATCCGTGTGGAACATTGTTTAAATAAACAATATATGCGAACATTTTCATATTTTCGCATATAACTCCGTTCCTGTGCATTTTCAGTATATAAGGTACTATTAAGAAAATGTTTCCTTATTAAATCTAGAAAATGTTAAGCCCAACCGGAAGTCTCTAAGTGCAATTGTTAACTAACAATGGCTAGTAAAAGCTGAAAAAGTGCTTATTTTTAATTATTTATTTATTTGAAAAGTTAAGCGATTATCAGGCTGAAATCTTGAAAGAGTAACTATTTGTAACTAGAAGTTACCTTGAAAATTTCAGCTCGATCCGTTAATAACTTTTCGAGTAATTAACGATCGATTTTTTTGCAAGCCTTAATTAACAATGACGCCATTTATTTGTTTATTGTACGATATTGGCCGGGTTGGGCTAGAAAAATCATAAATCTCTTCAAGTTTGCGAGACGTTTTGAGATTTTGAAAAATATTAATTTGGGCCAGTTTTATATCGTTTTCTACGCGACTACCTTTTTGATGCGATGTATATTGATATTGTTTTAGTGTTGCCGCTTCGAAATTCTCGGAATTGTGACTATAATATCTTGATGCCCATTTTTTTTTTAAATACGCGCCTTGAAGCGTACTTTCAAGTTTCAATTTCATGATAATAGTCGCCCTACTTTCGAAGTAAAAAAAAATAGTGAAAAAAAGCACTTTTTCAACTTCAGCAGTCATTTGCAAGTTTATCAATAGCACTTGGAGACTTCGGGTTGTGCTTAAAATTTTGGAAATTTAATAGGTCACAACTTCTTATATGCATATATATAAAATATGCCAAGGAACGAATATATAAGCGGAAATGTGAAAAAAAGACGTTTTTTTTTTCACAAATTGTTAATTTAAAAAATTAGCGGACGGGTCAGCTCTACAGACCCCGCGCATTGTGTTTCTACCCAAAAAAATACATATGAAACCGTCAAAACTAGCCCTATGTGTTTCAAGAACATAGTTTGATGATTTTAGCTCCCTGCCTACTGGACTATAAAAGTTAAAAATTAAATTAAGAAATCTAAAATACCAGAAAACGTTAAAAGTCTGATATTTTCCGGAAAATTTTCTGGAATTCTTGATAGTTCTGATTTTAATTTGGCTATCAGTTCCGTCCTTTCGTCACCAACAATTGCGTCATGCGACGAAGAATGTTTGTTCTCGTAATGTCGCCGCACGGTCGAGGGCTTGATGTTTACGATTGTATAACAAACTAAACGTTGGGCTTTTCCTTCGACGTTAGTAAAAAGATATGAATCCTCCATTGGGAATTAAATGTCTGGCTAGATTGCCCTGGCATTACGATGTCTATGAAGGTCCACAATGACGGACCGATTATTTTCTCATTAGAATTAGAATCAAGTGTCGCACGGATCGCGCGCGCAAGTGTGTGGGTGGGAGAGAGATAGAAACAGAAAACAATAATATGATGCTGTTTCTGTCGCGCAAAAGCGGCGGTTGCGTTGCGGAGGAGTGGCGAAGGCACGGGGCGGGCACCGGTGCTGCAAAGTGCAGCACCGATGCGCAGCGGCACCAAGTGCTCGTTTTGGAGAGGCCTGGATTATACAATAATGTGCTCAACTCGGCAATCTGGCCACATAGCTCGATCTTCTGCGGCTGCGGCTAAGAGGTGTGGAAATTAAGTAATAAAATTGATTTTTTAGTTAGAACTTAAGTTTTTTATTCAAATAGAATTACAATTCAGTATTGTCTCCTTCAAAATAACTTCCTTGGGAAGCATCATAGCGCTGAAGACGGTTCTTCCATTCCTCATAGCAGTGGTGGAACTCATACACTAGAATAGCCTTCATTTGGTCAGTTACAGCCGTTTGAATGTTTTCTATGGTCCCAAAATGACGTAGCTTGAGGTGATTTTTTCAATCTCGGGAAGAGAAAAAAGTCAAGGACTCAAGTCAAGCGAATAAGGAAGCTGGGGAGTCACAGGAATGTTTTTACTGGCTAAAAACTCGTTTACTGAAATGTGGCAAGGCGCATTGTTGTGATGCAACATCCAGTTGTTTGGTTTCACACGTATGACCCATTTTCGGTTTTTTTTTTCAAGAACTTCTCTGTAAAAGTATTGATTTACTGTTTGGCCTGGAGGCACAAACTCTTTGTGGACAATTCGATGGCTATGAAAAAAGCAAATCAGCATGCATTTTTTGATCTTCGACTTGCTCATTTTTGCTTTTTGGGCCTTGGGAGAGCTTAAAGTGTGCCATATAAAGTATAAAGTACCATTCCATGCTTTCGCGCTTGGTTTCAGGGTCGTACTCAAACACCCAAGTCTCATCACCAGTCGCAGTGATCTTGAAGCGCCAGCAAGTTCTATCAAAATGTGGACGCTTCTATAAAGCGTAGAACATTTTGAAATCGTTTCAGGATCATGAATGCACAGCGCGGAAAATCCTACCTGATTCTGTTATCGAGATATTCATAAATATACACAAATATAGAAAATAATCAATTTTTTTCATTTTTAAAACGGAATCATCTATAAAAACATATACTATATAAAATTTCAACCACTCCTAGCGCAATCCAACGACATGGACGTGGTGGTTATTAAATTTGGTCCCATATATCTTTTTTTGCATTTGTTTGTAATTTAATGTTTTTTTTGCATTTTTAATTTTTTTTTGTTTTTTTCGTTATGTGATGGTAAACAAAAATAATTTAATCTTGTATCTAAATTGTATTCATATATTAAGCGAAGAAAATTCAATTACTGTTCTCAAAAAGTCGTTGCGGATAATATTCGTCTTCTATCATATTAATTTTATACTTTTCCACAAATCTTTAAAAATTCCCGATGAGATTATTCGCCACTCTGTTCTTTATTATTCGCCACAATTTTATTCGAATAAAGTTTTGGACTGTTGTTCACATCTGGCAAAGTTAAGTCGGGATTGCAAACTCATTTAACCCTAGAACGCTAAGCTTCGTAAATTTTACGACGCCGATTTTCATTTGTGACTATCATCGAGCATATTCGATAAGTATCGAGCTGAGCTTCTATATATTCTCTTAGGTAGTGATGCTGAATAGTTCGATGGTGTTAGCTCGTATTTTAGCGTGACTTATAATCAGTTAAAGACGATTGTCGTAAATTTGACGAAAGGTTAGTCTTAACGTAACTTTTTTAATATTGCACAGAATAAAAAAAAATATATTTTTCAGATAAGTAGTGAACATATCTAACTTGTTCTATTTGGAATCTTATAATAAAGAGTATGTCTCAACATTGGGAAACCACCAGATCACTAACTCAAGCAGAAATTAAGAATATTGGAGAGAACTTGATTTTAGAATCATATTATCATATTAGTTGTATAAATAGTTATATTTTGTATAATGCCCATAAAGCAAAACGTGGCCAAAAACTAAGCTCTAGAAAGTCATACATGTTAGAATTGTACAGGTATAAGTGTTTGGTGACGCCATGGCTACAAGAAAGAATTAAAATACCGACTTTGCAGCGCTCACTCCGTGAAAGTATTGGCAATATACTAGATCAGGCAGTTCCAGATGATGAACATGATGCACTAGAAAAGAAAACAGCGCCTGATAAACCCAAGAGGACGATTTGTGCGAGTTGCCCTTCGAGAAAAAGACGCATGACTACTCACTTTTGTTCAAACTGTAATAAGCCATTTTGTAACGAACACCGAGGTGATATGTGTAAAGCATGCACTTACTGATATTTAGTTTGTATTGTTTTGATATCAACATTATGCAAAATTTTATGACTCGTAAATGTTTAGTCTTAAGTGGTGTTTAGCGTTTAGCGAAATATGTTTAGCGTTCTAGGGTTAAAAGAGTTTGCAACAAGCACAAGCTTTAAAATGTGTTGGAATTATTTCCACAACTTTAAAAAACGCAGGTTCTCATAGAACATGTAAATAACGGTATAAAATTTATAGATCACAATAATGGACTGGGCTTCTGGTCAGGACAAAGTGGCGAGTCAGTTCATCGTGAATTTTTAAAGATTTGGGAGAAGTATAAAATTAATATGATAAGAAGACGAATCTTATCCGCTTCTTATCTTTTGAGGACAGTAATTGAGTTTTCTTCGCTCAATATATGAATACAATTTAGATACAAGATTAAATAATGTTTGTTTACCATCACATAAAGAAAAAAAAACAGAAAAACAAAAAAATTAAAAAATGCAAAAAAAATGCAAAAAAAGACTTATGGGACCAAATAACCACCACGTCCACGCGTTGGCTCCGGGTTGCGCTAGGAGTGGTTGAAATTTTATGTAGTATATGTTTTTATAGATGATTCCGTTTTTAAAAAATGAAAAAAATTTGATTATTTTCTATATTTGTGTATATTTATTAATATTTCGGATAACAGAATCAGGTAGGATTTTCCGCGCTGTGAACTGATAATCTGAAACGATTTCAAAACGATCTACGCTTTGTAGAAGCGTCCACATTTTGATAGAACTTTCCGGCGCTTCAAGATCACTGTGCAGTTCACGTTCCATGAAACAGCACACGTTCCATGAAATAGGAATAATTTTCAATTGATTTCAAAAAGTCAAGGCACCTTTCTCTCCTGATGTCCATGCGAAAGGTTTTTTGGTACCATTTTTGCGCAGATTTTCTCATCCCCAATTCGTTAGTCAAAATCTGATGAAGAGTGGTGATTAAAATTTAACTCTTCTTCGATCATTCTTGTCCTTAACCAACGATATGAACGCACAAGATCCCGTATACTATCGACATTTTCATCGGTTTGAAAGATAAAGGCCATCCCCTACGTGGGAAGACCTCCAATCGACCCTCTTCCTTCTGAGAATGTCTTAAACCACTGAAAGGCGTGTTGAAGTTTGGCAAAAGTATCCGTTCGCTGTGTCCAAGTCTGAACCAAAACCTGATTGCACACCGTTGCTCAAAATTAATGTCACACATTTTTAAAATCCACTAGAAAAAACCGGTTTATGAAAACAGTCAGAAAGAACAAACAAATGACTCTAACAAGTTCAAACTTGTCCTGATGGTGCATTCATTACATGTTAACCTACCGCCTTTCCATGTCCCGTCTCCCGCAATATTGCTAGATCAGGCGCTACGTTGCCAGTTTCATTACTTAATTTAAACACCACGTATATAGAGTGACATGGTTTTACTACTGCACGACTGCACAATAATGCGCGTCCCTATGCCCCCAAACATGCCCTGAACTTTTGCAGTTAAATTTTGAAGTTCTGCCCCATCCATCGTATTCACCAGACCATTTCCCCACTGCCTATCATTTGTTCTGTGCCCTCAGCGAACATTTAATAAATAAATCATTTGACGATCATCACTATCTACAAATAGTCATGCACAGCTTTTTCTCTTCACAAGCGCGTGTGTTTTGGGAACGTGGTATTTGCTCTACTCGTTAGCGACTCTACTCATTAGAAGTTATAAAGTCGGATGGCGCTTACATTATAAATTAAATTCCTCCAGTTTATAAAAATAAATAATCATATTTGAACATATTAAAAAGGCTCGGTACTTTTGAATCTAGTAATAACAAAATAAAGAAAACACTCTCAGCATAAAATAAAAATTGGAGTTGAACACGTACCTGATGCATATTGCATAATTAAATATAATTACAAACTAGTGTGCGTTCAACAAAATTTAGCATCAGAGTAGGCTTTGCCAATTCACACGCATGTCTGATAGATTCTGGTCTAATCCTGTTGTTTTATGACCTGACGTTTGGCAGGTTTCAAAGTGTCAAGGTTACAGTTCTAAACGAAAATAAGTAGTTTATGCAGATTCCACAGAAGATATTAAAAAGTTTACACGACAAAAAAGACAAGAGTTTTACTTCAGAAACGAACGGAAAGTTGTAAACCAATGGACCTATTCTCTGGAAGACTGTTACTTGGGGTTTCATGAACATCTTGTGGATATCGACTTGAACACATTTAAGTATTCTCTTCGCTACATTATTCAACTGTTTAAGGAAACAGACAGTATGGAAATGACGAAAAGTAGTGGCTGTTCTACAATATGATCGGAGGAGCTGAAAGAAAATATGCATCAAGTTATGGAACATGCTCTCAAACTTGCGTGTTGTGTCACAGCTAAGCAATGTGTCTGTTGATACTTGCCATACTGCTAAAAAAGACCTACACTTGTTTCCCTGCCGTTTAACTTGTTATCAAAAACTTCGAGATGACTATTACCTTTATAGAGCAGACTTTTATCAGTGATAATCTTACAATTAGTGGCAACAACCTGAATAAGAATTAATTTTCCAATGACGCATGGTTTAATCTCAATGGTTATTTGAATTCGCAGAATATGATAATGTAAAGTTCCGAGAAACTAGACATTTTTTTTGTCCCTCTTCATGTGAAGAAACAATAATAATGTTACAGAATATTTTCCATAAACGCCTGATGAACCTGAATTCCGAACATGAATTTCCTCCAATATCCTGTCACATTACACCATGTTTTTGTGTTTTCTTTTTGAGCCCGTTGTGGATGTTTTCGATTCTATTCAGAGAATGTACGAAAATGTTTAAAATAATGTGGGAACCTTTTCAACAATGTTTTAATAAAACTTTTTATTTTGAAATTGTTTTCCTATTAAAATGTCAATTTTTATTTTATTTCGTTTTTCAATTAACAGAAATTAAAGGCAAAGAATAAAAAAAAAGAAGTTGCTGTGACTCGAACCCAATCCATCGGATTCAAAATCAAAAACTTAACTATTACACCAAATTGCCTATCGTTCAAACTGTCAAAAAGTTTGTTGACATGTCAGCCATATTGAGAAAAAAATAACTAAGACATACATGGGTTCTTTTCCCACTCAACTTGAGGACAAATTTATGTGAACACCTGTTACATATTTTCTAGATATGCAAAAAGATTTACCACATATTTTGAAGTGCAAGTAAAAGAAAAGCGCATTTAAATTTTTAAATGATTTCTAATATTTTCTGCACTAGCTCCAGTTATGCACTATCTTCCACAATATCCAGTTGACACTTGAATTTATGCAAACCTTTACGTCTTCACTATATATTACCGCTGTAATGTCAATAGCAATTTTCAGAAATGGAATGAATAAGGAGATGTCTAGGGAAAACTCATCCAATCACTTGTTATATCCAAAACCTCTCAAACGATATTACGAATATGCGATAGGCTGTAGCTGAATTTCAGTTTCGATTGCATGTCCATGAAATAGAACATCATAGACGTAGGAATCTCTTTTTAGAGTAATTTTCAGGAATTTTCATGCAATATTTTATTTCATCTCTTTTGATAGGAATTATTAAATTACCTTATACAGAAAATAAATGTTGTGCTTATATAGCTTTATTTTAATGCTAATTTTTACCAAGTAATTAATACCGGGTTTATTATACTTTCGAAAAGTATTGAGTATGCCTTTCATTTACATAATTTTCTTTTTTATTTAATAGTTCATAGTCCTTTAATAATTTCAAAGTAGATTGTTTGTAGTACGAATATTTTGGGAGGTTTTGTTATTCTCATTGATTTTTTTAAAAATATATTCCATTCCTATACAAGTACATTTTTTGCTAGGTATTTTCCAAATTATTTCTATCAATTCGCCTATTCTATTAATTCTTATATTCTTTATGATATATGTATATGAGATTTATCACTTTTATGACTGATATAGCCTTTGTAACATGTATAACCTGTATGACCAATATGACCTTTATGACCCATATGATTGTTACAATCTATGTAACCTACTTTTGAAATGTATATGGAAATAAAAATGAAAACAGATATTTAATAATGTAATATTTGAATTATTCTACATTAAAAACATATAAAACGATACGTCACATGAATATCTTTATTAATTCACATAGAGATACAACAAATTAACTGCCAATTTTTCATCGATACTATACTTCTATTCCTCTACGTGGATGTGACAGTAACATTAGTGACCATTCATATACATAGTGAGCGACGACACATTTTCTAAAAATTGAAAATACTTAAATTTACTTAAGCAGACTCCTGAGATCAGTAACCAATTTTTGTCCCTTTAAATTAACCACAAGCAAACCGTATAGCTATGTAAGTTTTTCATTTTTTTAGGACATATATTATATCGTGTAATCTTATTATTTTTTTCTATTAAAAGAAGTAATACGATACATATTCAATTCACGATACCATATTTTGAAATCGTCGGTTCTAAGCTATACTCATAGCTTTCCGTATATTGATTAGCTCTAAACATATTGAGAATTGTAGGGGAACGGAAAGCCATTGAAAAGAAAATTCGCCTGCCTACCTACATCTATCAATTTCCATAACTTTATTGAGGACATCATGCTCAAGTTTAATGCCTAAAGTGTGAGGAAGGCTATCGAAAGCTGAATGATACAGTGTTCGCTACCTTTGCTGTGTCATAACATTATCAACTGCGTCAAGCTGTACCCTTTCAAAGTTGAAACAGGGTCGGTTTCAGGAATAAATTTATATAAATTCTCGGTGGCACTTTTAAGTGATACTTTTAAGATTTTTGAAGCTTCCAGGTTTCTCTGTATTCATGCAATTGCACGGCCATCGACCCATCATATTTTGCTTCTTATTATTATTTTTTTACGAAGAAGTTGTATCGGTTCATCTGTAACAACTACATTTGTGTTCACTAAGGTGAATTTAAGTTTAGAGTACTATTATCGCTAATGAGGAAAGTAAAATGTGATTTTGAATCGTACCATGGTAATTGAATTTTACAAGATCATTTTAACTGAGTCCATGATAAGAATTAACAAATGGGGTCATATCAGGAACTAAAAATAACAAATAGATTAGTCGAGAAGTAACGAACGAATTGACACAACAAAATACTATGAAAACAAATAGACCTAGACTATTACCTAAACCTTCTAGACGAATTTTCAAGAACTCGCAAAACGGAACACTATCTATAATTACCTGTATAGCTTTTGTATTCAAGACACGGATTAATGAGGGACCTGTTCAATATATGACATAATTATACAGTGTGGAACACCAAATGGAATAAATTCAGTAGCTCCATTATTATGCATTTTTTTAGAAAATTCTGAGACACGCCAATTTCTAATCCTAAAATGATATCTTGGCGACGTAAAAATTTCATCCCTAAATTCAACCCCTTCAGATGACAGCTACAATCCCTAAATTTTCAAATTGGAAGTAGGGGCTTGTGATACTTCGTTTGAAAGGACTTTTCATTCTCTATTCAAATCTGATATGGTTTTAAATTTTGTTGCAGAAACTAACAAGAAAAAAAGATAAGTTTCTCCAGCGTAGGAAATTCGTTACATTAAAATAAAACTTTTATAAGTAACACTATTTGTCAATTTTAAGTTCTGAAATGTTAATAATAACAAAAAATAAATGTCTGTAATTGCCAACATTCCCTACTATAAGATAAAAACATAATAATAAATAAGTACAATTTTTTGCTTGATAATCGAACGACAAAAACAAGCAAGCAGCAAAAAAAAACCTGAAATTTAAGAAGTTGGCCATTAGCATCTTTAGTGAAATTATCTAGAAACGTGCTTGTCATTGTAACAGTAGTTAACAATTATCAGTGTTAAACTTTTTGCTTTAGTTTTCGTGTTGCAAAATCAAGAGAGATGGTTTACCTAACAGAAATGCATAAGGTAACGATTCTGCAGATGATTGGTTACGGATACAGAACACGAACGCAGGCCGAAGTTGTTCGCCTATTTCAAAAAAAAATATCCGGAGTTGCCGCCGATATCTCAAGGTACCATAAGTAAAATAGAGAATCAGTTTCGCCATCGTGGACATGTACGGCAGCTAAAGAAAAATCCTCCCAATAAACTCAGTGATGATCAGAAATTGGATATAATGCTTATGCTTGAAGAAAATCCACATAGGTCGAGTCGTCAAGCAGTTTCTGCATTAAGTATTAGCCATTCCTCGATTCTCCGCGTATTGACAGAAAATCAAATCCTACGCTGGAAGAACTTTTTTGCTTCTTGTTAATTTCTGCAATAAAATTTAAAACCATAGAAGTTTTGAATAGAGAATGAAAAAGACCTTTCAAATGAAGTATCACAATCCCCTACTTCCAATTTGAAAATTTAGGGGTTGTATTGTGCTGTCACCTGAAGGGGTTGAATTTAGGGATGACATTTTTACCTCGCAAGATGTCATTTTAGAATTAGAAATTGACGTGAATGTATTTCACCGATTGTGACTTAACTAACAATAAAGTGCTCCCTATACTGAGTTAAGTATAGAGAGCACTTAATCCAATTAATTATATCCAAAATCTAATTAAACGTTACCTAGTTATCATCACATATTTCCTTTAATTTAATACAAAAAAAAACAATAACAACCATGTAATATAATTTTCTGTAATTAATTGACAATTGATAATAATTGACACCATGGTCGAGGAAGTTTTGGCAAATGTAACAAAATAACTAAACTGCTGATTAAGGAATTTACCTGTAGAACCTTTATGAACTATAGCTCTGTATGAAAAATGTGGCTTTTATGACCGATATGGTCTGTACGACCTTCATCACTTATATCATCTTTATGACCATTGTGACTTTTATGACCGACATCAATGATCTAAAAGAACTTTAAATGAGATTTATGTCCTCTATGACATTTATGACCTTAATTAACTTAATTACCTTTATGACTTGTATGACACGTATGATATTTATGACTCATGCGAGTGAAATGAAAGTAGAGACTTAACAATGTGATATTTGGATTTCTTCTACCACGAAGACAAAACACACCACGGAAATTGACATGTCAGAATAATTCTCTAACGTAGATAGTACACTACTGGAAAAAATTAAAGGGTCAAAAAAAATTTCCGAAATGTTTAGTGATTTTTCAGAATGCTGTATCTCAGTGAAAAATGGTCTTATCGAGGTCTAAAAAAAGTATTTTGAAACTTCAAGTTTCTAGTTTTGAGATATTTCGGCAAAAAAAATTTAGAGCTACATGTTTCGCGCAATTTTAGGAAGTAGTGTGAGAAAAAAAATTTTTTTTGCTTTTTTTTTCAAGTCCACGAGCTTGAAAAAAAATTTCTAACTTAGCCATGGTATGGACCGGATAGCTTGTTTATTCAGCTTCAATTTGCTTTTTTTTTAAATCTCGATACGACCATTCGTTGCTGAGATATCGAACTTTTCGAAAGGACTCTTTTGTCTTTGATCTAACAAAATCTAAGGGCAGTTCTGAAAACTGTAATAAACGTCCTACAAGGTTCTGCTGCGATTTTTTGAGGATGATTTTTTTTATCCTTTACATGAATTTGAAAAAACAGGAAATAACGGGTAGTTGATGGTTTTTCAGAACATCAACGGCTGAAATTCAAATCTTTATGAAATGACTAATGTTGCGTGTGCCTTTTTACAGTTTAATATACCCCAAAAAGCATGCAAAGTTACATTACGATCTAACGAACCGTTTTCTTGTTGCAAACGGTCAAACTTTTGAAAAAAATTAAAGGGTCACGTTTTTTGAACTCAAACATGTCCTAATCATGGCTAAAGTGAAAAAAAAACTTTTCGAGCTTACTCACAATTTTTTTCCGCAAATACCGTTGAAATTTACAAAAAAAAAAAACAAAATTTTTTTTTTCGAAAATTGAAACATTTTTTTAAAGGCCTCCAAAACTTAAAAAAAATTTGATTTTCACTACTGTCGGCATTAGCATTACCCAAAGTGTACCACGTGGAGGTTGCACGATCGGATTTACGCTTCACGACGGGTGTATCCCTCTTCAACAAGTCAATAACCGAGCAACTTCCGGCTCTGACAAATGACGCCTTGGCATGATAAAAAATCGAAAAAAATGAAATGGAAACATTTTTTCAATGAAGAAAAAGGGTGATTTTGAAAAAAACTGTTTTTTTAGGTGTTCAGTTAGCACGAAAATTGATCAGACATTTGTCATCAACGAGATTTGGGTCATCAACTTTGTGTCAACAAACAGACCCAAACACACAGCCACAGACGTGTGTGTAAGAAGCGTAAATCCGATCGTGCAACCTCCACGTGGTATTATAGCTTTGGGAAATACTAATGCCGACGGTAGTGAAAATCAAAATTTTTTCAAGTTTTGGAAGCCTTTTTCAATTTTCAATTTTCGAAAAATGTTTTTTTGATTTTTTTTTGTAAATTTCAACGGTATTTGCGGAAAAAAAATGTGGGAAAGCTCGAAACATTTTTTTTTCACTTTAGCCATGATTAGGACATGTTTAAACTCAAAAAACGTGACCTTTTACTTTTTTCAAAAGTTTGACCGTTTGCAACAAGAAGACGGTTCGTAAGATCGTAATGTAACTTTGCATGGTTTTTGGGGTATATTCAACTGTAAAAGGCACATGCAACATTAGTCATTTCATCAATCGCAGCAGAACCTTGTAGGACGTTTATTCCAGTTTTCAGAACTGCCCTTAGATTTTCTGTGCTACCGTTGGTTGCTAGAGATATCGTCGATCAAAGACAAAGAGTCCTTTTTGATTTAAAGTTCGATATCTCAGCAACAAATGGTCGTATCGAGATTAAAAAAAAAGTAAATTGAAGCTGAATAAACTGAATATCCGGTCCATACCATGGCTAAGTTGAAAATTTTTTTCAAGCTTGTGGCCTTGAAAAAAGAAGCAAAAAAAATTCGCAAAATTTTTTTCTCACACTACTTCCTAAAATTGCGGCAAACCTGTAGCTCTAAAAATGTTTTGTCAAAATATCTCAAAACTAGAAAACTTGAAGCTCCAAAATGCTTTTTTTAGACCTTGATAAGACCATTTTTCACTTAGATACAGCATTCTGCAAAATACCTAAAAATTCGGAATTTTTTTTTGACCCTTTCATTTTTTCCAATAGTGTATAACATGCATTTACGTAACGTAGATTTAACATGCATTTACGTAACTAAACAATTCTACGTAAACCATTTTTTATATAATGTTTGATTAACCCCGTAGGAAAATGATTCCATAAAAATGGGACATATTGTACACACATACCTAGCTCTATTTTTAATCATACTACGCTGCATCTAATGCCGAAAAAGAAAGATTATTAACACATGCCTACTCTCTTTTAAAAAGGGTGATTTATAAATCTTGTCACGCTTGCTGAAAGCTCCTGTATAACACGAGACCTTAAATATAATTAATATATTTTAGAAAACGCATCCCTCCCGCGACACTAATTATGGCTCGTTATAAATCTTCGGGGAGGCACTTACAGGATTTCGCCGGGGATTTCTTTTCCATTTTTTTCTTGCATTCCCCGCCAACCATGATCGAAGAAATATGACCCGTAATATATCCTGCTAGGAATGCCACGCAAGAGGGCCAATTTCAATCCTCGCGGAATAATACGATTGAATGTTTTCGAGCATTGATCGTCTTCCACTCCGGCAACATTATTTGTGCAATCGAAAAAGTTGCTATGAATATTTAAGAGCGGATTCAAAATAAAGAAGCGTGAGTTTTACACTATGTATTAATACATTCTAGAATCAATTTTTACAGCTTGTAGCTACTACACGTTTCAAGCACTTGTCAATTTTTTAATTGAATATTTATAAATAACGGCACTGTATACGTCTAACTCGGCATTCACGTTTCAAAGGAATGTTGTTTTATTATAACGACGATTCGATGTTATATCTATTTTTTAATAGTTAAAATATACAGAGTGAGCTTTTAGTGCGTATTCGATGTATAGAATCTTCGTTTCATAAAAAAAGGCTGAAATGGAATATATGTAGTTGTCAGCATTTTTTTCAACCTTTCTAAAATATTCGTTCGCACACTTCTAGGCGTCGACTAATTTCCTTATTTTAAATGGAACACATTATATATTCTTCCTATATTTTTCCAAACTTGAAAAAACATACAATTTTGAGTCGAAAACATGTGTATCTAAACCTATCCGTTTTGGAGAAATGGGATGTTTTAAAAAATATATAGATGCTAATGTCTAGAAAAACCATCATAACTTTTTTTGGATAGTAGACACTCATTTCATTTTTGCACAGCATAAGAACATAAGATGTTCCATACTCTGCCATTGAAATAAATCCTTAAATCGAAAATGCTATAACAAGTGTCACTTTATTACATTACATTTTGCCTATTTCAATTCAAGATAACCTGTTTAATTCAAATAGAACACCCTGTATGTTTTCGGCCCAAGTTGTCTAACTTTAAGTTGTCTTGTTACTCATATGAACATCATGGGGTTTAAAATTAAAAACTTCCGAGATATTTTTGTTCGGAGATATTTCCCTCGGTTTTTAAGAACTTTTCTTAGCCCTTTGAGCACATTTTTCTGTAGTACCCCAGATATGAAAGTGACTATTTGAGTTTTTGGGCTCGCTTATTACGAATCTGAAGTCAGATTTTCAAAATTCAAAATGGCGGGTCCAATATGACAAAATTTTCAAAAAAGTACCAGATTAATGCTAAATTTTATATATAATTGAATGAAAAAAGAAGAAAATGAAATGAATGGATAAATGAAAAAAAAAGCAGAGAAACTAATAATAATAAATGAATAATAAACAGTCATAAAAAAATAATTTTCCGAGATTTTATTTATTTTTTTTTAAAAAACTAGCGTACGAAAAATTCTGATTCTGAAATAAGTATATATTTTAAAACAATGTATGAATAATACGTATTTCAGAGTCTTAGCTATACCTATACGTTACGGAAAAAAAAAACGATTTGTTCTAAAAAGAAAAAAAAACGCATTTTCACGTTAATTGTTTATAACAAACATATAAATATATAAATTATTGCAATTTTGCACCAAATTCTAATATATTAGACTTCCAAGAGTCAAGAAAGTATTTATGCGCATGTATAAAATACAAAAATATATCGAAAATATGAAAAAAACTGAGACAAAAAAAGGTGGTACATATTTGTACCACCACCCATCAAGAGATTAAAAGTTACAATCAAACTAGACACGAAACGTGTAAGCAGAACTACAATTTATTGCTTTTTTGTTATAAACTTGTATTTAACTTTCAATGCTATTATATGCATGGTTATTTAAAATTTTGCAAGTCAATTGTGAACCAGTTCCCGATATTAGAAAAATATGCAAAATATGCAAGGCCGTAACCAGGTAAAGAGAAAGAAAAGTGCCTTTGCATTAATTTCACTGTTTTTTTTCTCGGAGCCCATTTTTGTGTGACCTCAAACTGAGCCAAATATTGATTTTCAAACGTTCAAACTTTTTGAGAAAATTCAGGTGAAGGTACATTTCTTAATTCACGCTCTAATATAATTTTTCATCCATAACCTTACCATTTTGTTCTCCTCGGCTAGCGACAAGGCTAACTTGGGTTGTGCTGGACGATCAGTGGTATACTGACCACTTTCCCATAGACATAAATTATAACCCAACAAATGACTACTGGAATTTTTCCAAAGAGGTGGAAGCTTGATTTGTCTAAACTGTTTGTAGATATAATTACTTATGATATCTTACAAGCAGCAGAAAAAGCCGTGCCTCAAACGTCAGGGCGATAGTTTGGAAAATCTGTCTTGGTTAATGAAGTTGTTATTAAAAAGAAACGGTCCCTAAACTTGGCCTTTAACTATATCTCCTGAACCTATAGATTCCGAATCGAATTTCATAGATCTTTTAGTAAATTCCAACTTATTACAATTGATTAATGAACCCACTCGATTTCGTATAAATGAGGAACCGTCACAACTAGACCTTGTTATTACTAATGAAACTAATCTTCTAACAACCGTCCCTTATAGAATCTCCTGTCGGAAAATCCGATCATGCTGTAATAATATTTACCGCTCAATTTAATTTTCATACCACTACCTTAGGACATAACAATGTAAAAACCATAAACCATACAAATTATGATGCGGTGAATAATGACCTACAACAAATTCACTGGCGAGCAAAATTACAGCCTACTGATGATCCAATAATAATGTGGGAAATTTTTTATGAAATAATTATGCAAAGTATTAAGGATCACACCCGTAAAAAGGAAATATGCACCAATAATAAAAAAACCATGGATCACCTATCCTGTGTTACAGAAAATTAAGCGAAAAAGGAACCTTTGGAAAAAATACATTCACGTCATCGTAACGACTTTATTGCTCATAGAGATTCCTCTAACAATTTATCCTCAGAATTAGAAACTTTAAGAAACAATTATGAAGAATCCTTAGCCAGAAGTGGTTGTCCTAAAAAGTTATATAAGTACATAAGGTCAGCTTTAAATACCAAAGTGTCCACGCCGCTTCTTAGGAAGCCGAACGGAGATGCGGCGAAACCAGTGATGAAACGGCCGAACTTTTATCACACAGCTTCTCTAATGTTTACATGGTGGAACCTGATGGCAATATACCTAACACAAGAAGCTCATACGTCCAAAATTCCCTTTGCAATATAGAGTTTTCTCCGTATAAAGTAGAAAAGTTTATAAAACGTCTTAAGAATAACTCGTCACCTGGTATCGATGGTCTGAATGTTCTGTTTCTAAAAAAATGTATCTCATCGATATCTATACCTCTATCATTAATGATGAACTCATCTTTTAAACGGCATACACTACCACCCATCTGGAAAAGAGCTTCGGTTACCGCTATATTCAAAAAGGGAGACAAACTTTGTAGCGACAATTACAGACCAATAAGCCTGGTACCAATCATAGGTAAAATAATGGAATATATTATTCGTGAAGAGATAAAGCGCGTGACATAATATCCAGTGCCAACAGTATTTTGCAACAATATTTGGATGGCACAAATGATCTACAAAAAGGCACATTTGGGTGTGTATTGTGCCTCAGCACTCATCCTCGAATTGAACGGACAGCAAGTATATACCCCAAACCCCAACCGAAAGAACAAGGACAGTGACACCCCAATGTGGAAGAAGAGGCTTGAGAAGAACTTCGACGGGTATAGAGCTGACGCTGATGTCCTCAGTGAATTTCTAGCAGGAAACAACTCTCGAAGGGTCATGGCTAAAACACAAGCCATAGCTAGAAAGGCACAGATAGATCTGAATAATGCAGACCATCGGCAACAACTATTGAACCTCAAAGATCTTCTGCGACAAAAGGCGAAAGCGAAGGGTGCCAGGCTACGTAGATACAACAAGCTGACAAAAAGAAAACAACAGAATGCTGCGTTCGAGAACAACCAAAAGCAGTTTTTGAGGAGCTTGGAGAAACAGGGTGAAGAACAACCTGCAGAAATCGATCCAGTGCGATTCACAACATACTGGAATTCTATTTGGAGTGACGCCGACACATACAACGAGAACGCGCCATGGATTGAGGAAATTGAAGCACACAACGAAGATCTCAACCAAATGGCTGTCGGAATTATTACAGAAGAGGACGTAACCTCGGCAATCAAGAGAACCAAGAACTGGAAAGCACCAGGCCCCGATGGGATACACAATTTCTGGCTGAAGCACCTACCTACATCTCATGGTATTCTGGCAAAGTGTTTCACGGAGGCGATCAACGATCCACATGTCGTACCTGATTTCCTTATGACAGGCAATACGTTCATGCTTTTCAAAAAGGGTGATGCTTCACAACCGAAGAACTACAGACCCATCACGTGTCTGTCCACAATATATAAGCTGTTCACGTCTATCATAAATGAAAAAATCTATCGTCACTGCTTGGAAAACAACATCTTTGAGGAAGAACAAAAGGGATGCATCAGAGGCGCAGCGGGGTGTAAACATCAACTGACAATCGACGCTGTGGTATTGAAGCAAGCCCAAGTAAGAAGAAGAAACCTGCATATGTGTTACATCGACTACAGCAAGGCGTTCGACTCGGTACCTCACGACTGGCTACTTAAAGTCCTGGAAATTTACAAGGTCTGCCCTCGGATAAGAGCTCTTCTCCAACATCTTATGCAGTCATGGAAAACAAACATTTGGGTCTTTGGAGGGAACAAAGGTCAAGTTGAGATCAAGAAGGGAATCTTCCAAGGTGATTCACTCTTGCCGATTTGGTTCTGCTTGGCACTCAATCCATTATCTACACTACTCAATAAAACAACAGCTGGGTACAAGATCAACATGAGAAGCCGAGCAACACTCACTCACCTGCTCTACATGGACGATCTGAAACTATTCAGTGGGACCAAGGCAAATCTCCAGGCCCTCATTGGAACTACTAGGACCTTCAGCGACGACATCAAAATGTCCTTTGGTCTGGATAAGTGCGCCACATTGAGTATTGTGAAGGGAGCAACTCATAACAATCCAGAGGTATATGCCGATATCCATCAACTACCACCGGAAGAGCAATACCGTTACTTGAGAGTGTGTCAAGACGGCAGGATCAACCACACACAACTGAAGAATGAATTACAAGAGAAATACAAGAGCCGCGTGACAAAGTTGCTGAATACGATTTTATCTGGAGGCAATCTTATCAAAGCCATCAACTCGTGGGCTGTCCCAGTGCTGACATACTCTTTCGGAATCGTCAAATGGTCCGTTACTGATCTTTATGAGCTCGACCGACTTACCAGGCGGCTCCTAACTAAGTTCAGGCACTTACACACTAACTCTTCCGTAATCAGACTCTACCTGCCGCGAAGACGAGGTGGGAGAGGTCTATTGAACATCAAAAATCAGTGCCTTAATCAAGAAGCTTCCTTAAGAAGAAAACTGCTAACGAACAGGGACCCGCTAATAACAGCAGTAGCAAGAGAGGACGCTGGTTACACGCCTTTGAGCCTCGGATGTGAACTTATCCCGGTCGACGTACCAACAGAAGAGGAGCTCCGGACCCAGTGGATGGAACATGCTTTGCAGGGCCGTTTTCCAAAAATGCTACAGCCAGACCACATCGACAAAGAAAATTCATTAAAATGGCTTACCGACGGCTATCTGTACCCCGAGACCGAAGGCTTCTTGACTGCCATTCAGGACAGGGTTATAAAAACAAGAAATTACCAGAAGAATATCCTGAGAGACGACGTCGAAGACCTATGTAGAAAATGTGGATCTGCAGGCGAAACTATAGAACACATAATAGGAGGGTGTCCCGCGCTATCAGAGTCAGCATATCTCGGCAGGCACAACCAACTTGCAAAGATGGTTCACCAACAACTGGCGCTCAAGTATGGCCTGTTAGCGACGGCTCCGCCATACTACAAATATGTCCCGGAAGCTGTGCTGGAATCGGAAGTTGCCGTGATGTACTGGGATAGGCTAATCATCACCGATCGAACAGTGGACTTCAACCGACCAGATATTGTGCTGATCAACAAGGAACAACGAAGAGGGATCATCATAGACATCGCTGTGCCACTTACCCACAACATTCAGAAGACTGAACGGGAGAAGATCGCGAAATACGAAAATTTGTCAATCGAGCTGAAGCGCCTATGGAAACTGGAGAAAGTGGAGACGTACGCCCTGGTGATATCGGCAGAGGGGGTGATGACGACGAGATTCGCCAAGAACATCGCGGCATTAGGACTATCTTTTAATGTCATTAGAAATGGCCAGAAGGCAGTATTGTTACAAACTTGCCACATTGTAAGAAAGGTTTTGGGATAGGATGAATTTCCTCCCCTCGCCTAAGCCTAATTTCTGCTGGACGCGGGGATCAGATATCAAGCCATCACTGTCTGCAGCAGGAATGGGTGAATGTTTCCCAGCGTTTACGCTGAGAAGTGTGACTATAAAGTCGGCGAAATAATAATAATAATAATAATAATAATAATAATAATAATAAATATCTTCAAACCACAGCCCACCCATGAAAACATGATTTAAGCAAGCTCGGCACATCATACGCTCTAGCAAGGGATCTTCATGGAAGAAATATGTCAGCAATAACAACAGAAACATCTTCAAGCGATGTCTGGCCTAAAGTACACACACTATTAGTTGAAAATACTGTATTTTACTTTTCTGTTCTGTTGCACGAGAGTCAAATTGTGTCACAAGTGGATAGCGTTGCACATGTTCTAGCAAAATGTTTTGAAACCGTTAGTAGATCTTGATTTCAGCTCGCAAGTTGATGAAATATACAGATATAATACCATTTTCAGTATTGAGGAATTAGAGATCGCCTTATCAGGAGCTAACGATTTTTCTCCAGGAACAGACAGATTTCAATACGAATAGATTTGTATAATTATAGAAAACAGTGGCGGTTGGTGATATTTCAGTTAGCCATATCTTGAAAACGACGCATGGGACCCACTTCACTTTTTAGGTGATGACTACACACCTCTTACAGAAAGGATTTATAGTGAAAAAACCGTCAACAAAGTTTGCGAAAAAAATTTTCAAAACACCTGGAGCACTCCCTTTGATCTCAGTAACGCTCGGTGGAATATTTGCAGTCAATTTTTTTTCATAATCTAGAAACAAATATAAGGAGAGGTTTTTCGATTTATTACAAAATATTTATTTTTCAAAATGTTATGGCCATTTTAATTTTAATGTTATAGGAACATTTTGTTTCCCAAATATAAATAACCATAACTTTTTGAAAAAAAAAATAATTTGTAACAAATCGAAAAACCTCTCCTTATATTTGTTTCTAGGTTATGAAAAAAAAATTACTGCAAATATTCCACAGAGCGTTACTGAGACCCCAGGGAGTGCTCCAGGTTTTTTTGAAATTTTTTTCGCAAACTTTGTTGACGGTTTTTTTCACTATAAATCCTTTCTGTAAGAGGTATATAGTCATCACCTAAAAAGTGGGTCCCATGCGTCGTTTTCAAGATAGGGCTAACTGAAATATCACCAACCGCCACTGATAAAAAACTTGTTAGAAAAGTTACATTTAGTTGGTTATAAAAAGTTATAAAGCATAATTAAGAAATATAAATAAATATTCATAAACGCAGTGTTGGTTGACAGAAAAAGTGAGCATAAAAATAACATTTATTTTATTTCTTAAGTGTGCCTCTACTTACTTTGGTTCTCATTGTATGTGTATCTTATCTACTGTGCTTAAACAGTAAATTGTCATTCTGCCCGACCCTTCGATGTAGAAACTTCCATTTCGATACATGAATCCCCCAATACGCGACTGTACACAAAATCCTCGTACTAATTGCCAAGTCTAAAGAGATGAAACGAACAATTGTTTATTGCCCTACATTGTAGTGCATGCCACCGCAATCCTGTAAAACCCTGCGGACACTGGAGAATGGAATATATCAATAATATAATTAAAATCGAGCTTGCACTGCGACGTTTTGGCAATGTGACAATTATTATGGGTAGTTACAGTTGTGAAATTTACGTTCAAGATTTAAAAACGCCGAGCTTTATTTATTTGCTAGAAATTATTTTAATAATTTTTACTTTAATAACAATTGTTTAGCTAAAAATTAAAACCCCCAATGTTGCGCTTATGGTTTGTGGAATAATGGAATATTACATTCAAATCCAAAAATTCGCATGAAGTTGCTTCAACTTCAGAGTATTTGACTGACTGGTGGTCATATTATGTCATAATCCATAAATCAGTGATATGACGTGACCGACATATAACAGTTAGCGACAAGAATATTTTTATATTGTGACGTGGCAACCTACGGTAAACAATAAACACCTGTGTGTGACGCATGGATCTCGAGAGTTCCGTATACTCGGGTAATCCGGAATGGAAACGACTCGCGGCTACTGGCACATACGCGATCCTTCTACAGAAAATTCTTAGAAATTATTAGAAAACTCTAGAAGTTTGACGTCAACGGAATGTTCTGGAGAATCAGAAGAGAAGTTTCTGGAAAATTCTAGAAATTTGGAACAGATGTTCCCAGAAAGTTGTAGAAAATTTGAACATATGCTACTGGAATATTCTAGAAGTTTGGAAGAGAAGTTGCAGGAAAGTTCTCGAATTTTTGAACGGAAATTACTGTTTTGAACGGAATATTATATAAGTAAGGAGTAGTCTGAAACAAAAACTGACGGAAAATTGATAGAAATATCAAAGATTCGCATGAAGCCGCCTGAGTTTGACGGTAAAAGTTCCTGGGATAATTATTTCCGACAATTTGAAGGCTGTAGCGTTGAAGTTGGCATTACGGGGCGATGCAATGGATATATTGCAAACACTTTCTCTAGAGGAAAAAGAGTATTGTCATAAACTGGTCCGGCGTCTAGAAATGCGATATGGTGAGGCCCATTTCGAACACGTTCACTACTCACAATTGAAGAACCGCTACCAGAAAAGCAACAAATCACTGCAGGAATATGAAGCAGACATAGCACGGTTAGTCCGTTTAGCTCATTCATTTGCACCAAAGGAAGTTATGGAACAGCTGGTTGTGCGTGCATTTTTGGATGGCCTTTATGATGCTGAGACGTGTCAAGACCTGATTTTAGCTCACCCCAGTAATTTAATGGATGCTTTGGCGCGAGCTTTGGAAATTGAAGCTGCTAAACAAAGTTGCAGATGTCAAGTTAAGGTCCCCAAGATGGAGGAAAATGTGGAAGAAGAAACATGTAATGAAGCAGGGATTAGGCGAGTCGTCGTGGACATATTGGATAAGATGCCAATTCGGTGTTGGAATGGTGTTAAAGATAATGGAAATAAATACTTCGTCGTCGTGATGGATTATTTCAGCAAATGAGTAGAAGCGTATGCCCTTCCAAACCAAGAGGCCTCTACCGTGGCAGACGCTCTCATCAAGGACTGGATTTGACGATTTGGTGTATCTCTTGAATTACACTCGGACCAGGGAAGAAATTTCGAGTCGATTCTGTTTTAGAATGTCTGCCGCACACTTAACATCTATAAAACGAGGACAACTACACTGCACCCGCAGTCGGATGGAATGTTGGAGCGAATGAATAGGACCATGAACCGGTACTTATCCAAAGTGGTCTCCGATCACCAGAGGGACTGGGACCAGTTTCTCCACCTGTTTTTGCTAGCCTACCGGTCGTCAATCCACGAAACAACTGGGCAAACACCTGCAAGCATCATCATGGACCGTGAACTGCGTCTACCCTGTGACCTGAAGTTCGGCTGTACACCAGGGGACGACGTGGCTGGAGAGGATTGCGTCAGTACCCTACGTCAGAGAATGGACGACATCCACGAACGAGTCCGTTCGAGTATCCAGGGTGCCAGCGACCACATGAAGGAGACCTACGACATCAACGCCAACGATGAGAGATACCAGCCCGGCAACCAAGTTTGGTTATATAACCCACAACGTCGTCGTGGATTATCTCCAAAACTTCAAAGCTCCAGGGACGGTCTGTATGAGGTCGTCACCCGGATAAACGATGTCGTCTACCGGATCCAGAAATTACCAAGAGGGAAACCCAGGATGGTCCACTTCAACCGTTTAGCTCCTTTTGCCGGAAACAATGACGAGCAAGCTGAAGCCAGAGTTCGACACGTCAGTCCGCCAGACAGCGAGCTCTCTTTTGAGGAATTCATGAGTTGGAATGAGTTGCTTCATTCCAACGGCCGGAAAGCTCGCTACGGTGTAACGCGAGAAGAACCACGTGACCTGTTCCAGACTCCTGCTGACTTCTGTCTTGCCCACTGTGTAGCAGCAGATCTCCGAATGTCCCGAGGGATTGCACTTACCTTCAAGAAGGCGTTTTTTATTTGGTGATGGTGGTGGTCCGTCTTCTATTTGGTGACCAAGCAGCTATCCTATTGCACCACAAACCAACTTATCAAAATGTCTGGGCCACCCTAGTCGATCTGAGGGATGTGCTCTTGTCCCAGAATATAAGCAGTTTGGAGGTAACGAAGATAGCCAGCGGACTAGACGGCCTGGATTGGAAGGTGATAAGGAGTATGCTAGAAGTCATTTTTACTGGAATCGAGATTCTGGTATGCTGCTACAACCCCAGGAGATCGCCCAACGAGAGAACTGTGGACTGTTTCTTCTACCGGACGTCTCGATGCAAGAATGGGCCATACTGCAGGTATCGTCACCGACCAGCAGAGGATGGTACAATTCGGGACGAAATGTCTTTAAGGAGGGGGCAGTGTGACGATCCGACCGTGACAACCTACGGTAAACAATAAACACCTGTATGTGACGCACGGATCTCGAGAGTTCCGTATACATCTCGGGTAATCCGGAACGAAAATGGCTTGCGGCTACTGGCACATACGCGATCCTTCTACAGGTGTATATGACAGGCATATCGACGCGGGATGAATTAGTCTATCTTGAAAATAAATTGGGCGCGGTAGCGGTCTTCGAACAACTATCGAATATAAATTGTATTAAAATAAATTAGCTTTAGTAACATAGTGTTTAAGCCGTATTTTTATTTGTCAAATAAATGGTGTTAGTTGAAAGTGGGAGTTTAATTTTTTCACACCTTACGAACCCGTAGTGAACAAAACGTTACAACATGTTTCTTTGCCCTAAAGGCAATACCAGCTCGTGCGATAAATCAAAAAGATAAATCCATTTTCGTATATATCGATATCGATATACATACATATGTATATCGATACATATGTATATCGATAAGATAAAAAATATGTTTCGTTATTATCAAAATTAATTATCCAAATTCTTATAAGAACATATAATCGTTTTAAAATAAACTCTTTCATAAAAACATATTTCTTTTTGACTGTCATGATAATTTCTTGAAATGTGCTCTGACTGCCGAACTTAGAGGCTTTGACGACTTTAACTAGACATATATAATTTCCGACATACATTATTTCTGAGAAATTGGAATGCAACAGAAAAATGGGATGATAAATCTTTTGACAACCTTCTCGACGGTGCATCCTGGGTTCAGCTAATGTCAGAAGTAATCTGTGTAAAAGGGTTAGTTTTTTTAATGAAAAAATACAGACGCGATATTTCTACTGGAAAGAGAAAAATACCATCAATTGAGTAATTTCTGGGGCAATTTCTCCCCAATATTGGCATTTAGGAGCACTTGGCTTAAAAAATGGTCATTTCCTTCATTCCTCAGAGCTCTAGTCTATTTTGGACGTAAAATAGAACTTAATAAACTCCGGGATCATATTTAGCATTCCCAAAAATATGCGAAAACACATGTTAATCACATTTTACACATTATCAGGTTTTAGTAGAGCATTTATTTATGGACAAAGATATCTGATTTTACGGCAGCTTGGGCCAAGTCAAAAAAAAAACTCAAGATCTTTGTTCTCGGCAGTCAATGGGTTAAATAGATTAAAAATAGCCACTTTGTATATTCTTAACTATGTACATAAACATTCCCTGTGGCCATATTATCCCTAACTGAACTGACACGCTAAAACCAGAAATATGTATGTTGGCCAAGTTTTGTCTCGATTCTATTACTTGACATGCTGGAATTAACTCATGCAACACGAAAATACTCGAAAATGCTGAAAACTATCTTTCTACAAGGATTCAACGCCAGTTTGACCGATATGCAGGTCTGCGGGGTCCCTATTTCCAATATGTACAAGACGTTGAGTAAAAAGCGCTACCAGCTTTTATATTAGTCCAGTGATGATATATTATTGACCCTTCCAGTTTGTCCGGTACCACCTTGCATATCCATGATTTTCCGTGAAACCGAATGGCTCCACAGCAATCCTGTAAAATCCTCCAGATACTTCCTCTTACGCGCACAGGTTGCGACTCAATTTTCCCATCGTTTATCTGTTAATTGCGGCTCGCAATAAATCAGGATTTTACCGACCGCCGTCTCTGCTTCTGTTCCAGGAAACTCTGAGCTTGACCCGTGCCCGAGCATAGCGTCCTTCCGGCCGGGCTCGGTGGCCCTCACCAGCGATCAGCTGATGCCCGGCGATCGGATCTACGCCGTCAACGGCATCACCACGTCGAGGATGCGGCCCGAGGAGGTCGCCACGCTGCTGGACAACGTCGACGGCAACGCGATGCTGGAAATTGAATATTCATTGCCGAATTACGGTGAGTGCGTTTTTTAATGTGGGTGTGTGTATACCGGCTCGTATGTGAGGGCGATAATTACCCTTTCCCGACCAACCACAGCAGTTGAAATTTAAAAGGGTTTACGGTGGGATAAGTGCAGCAGAAGCTGAGTCCGCAAACGGGGAAGGTCCGACAACCCGGTAATTAAAGAGATTCTAAAACTCTATGGTCATGTAGTACTTGAAAGGGAACACCGGCAACTTGACCACAGCTTTGGACGAAACTCTGTAGGTTATTAGAATTATTTAAACTCACAAGTAACACTAGGGAAGTGCCATACGGCGATTTTCCTGAAACTTGGCATACAAGTAGTACATGCAAAACTATTGGACACGTATTTTGTTATATCGGCCCAAAAGCCGGTTGAAGGGTGGAAATCACCCTTATCGATTTTGGGGGTGGGTTCGACTAATTTACGAATTATTTTTACGATTATTGCGAAATCAGGTAACTAACGTTTTTTGGGGTCGCTGATAATGAATCTGAAGTCCGTTTTTAAGAATTCAAAATAGCGGATCCAATATGGCGGTCGCATTTTGTACGTATCTCTAAGATTTCGCACGCAAGCTGTGCATGTGTACTGTGCAAGGAATAGTCGTTGGGTTTCCCAATGCAATAGTTCATCATTAAGAGACGAGTGTGTCTCTTCCCAATGGGATGAGAACCCTATCGCGTCCACGTCGTTCATCCTGGGTAGCGCTAAGTAGGGATTGATTTTTAGATGCATCACTACTTGTAAGGATGGTTTTAGATGTTTCGTTACTGTTAGGGGTAGTTTTCGATTAGGATCTTTTTTGCTACAAATTCGCCTCAAAATTATGCTCATTTCTTACTTTTTTTGCAATTTTCGCACTTTTTAACAGGATGTAAAACTTTTGAAAAATGCGGCCGCCATATTGGATCCGCCATTTTGAATTCTTAAAAACGGACTTCAGATTCGTTATCAGCGACCCCAAGATCCGTTAGTTACCTGATTTCGCAACAATCGTAAAAATAATTCGTAAAGTAGTCGAACCTACTCCCAAAATCGATAAGGGTAATTTCTACCCTTCAAACGGCTTTTGGGCCGATATAACAAAATACCTGTCCAATAGCTTTTCATGTACTACTTGCCTTCATGTACTGCCAAATTTCAGGAAAATCGCCGTATGACACTTCCCTAGTGTTACTTGTCTGAAGGATTAACATTTTTTTAGCTGCAGAGTTTCATCAAAATCTGAATTTTAGAGTTGCCGATGTTCCCTTGTTGATATAACCAAAGCCTGTCAAACATGCGACACACCTCAAACTTGTTTGCAGCCCAAACAATCTCAAGTCATTCTCATCTCCTCATTCCCGCTCTATATACTATATGCAAACATTTTACAAACATTTTGAAACAAGTCTTCACAATTCGCGCTACAAAGCGAAGCTAGTGTGAATCACCAGCTCATCATACATGAACAGCTTTTCCATCTAAGAAGACAAGGATGATAATTGATAATATATCATTCTCGTCTTCTTATTAATTACACTGTTCTGCATTTTGATATACATTTTTTTTTGGTTTTTTGTTTCTTGTGTACTGAATTGAATGTGCTGAATTCAAATATGAGCTTGGTTTTTACCTACCACCCACAAGTTTTTAGAGAAGGGAGAACGAATATAAAATATGAGAAACACAAACCATAAGCAATCTAGTGAATTTTCGAAGATTTAGAAAAAAACAGGATCGCATTTTTTACAAAATATACTTCATTTTGTATCGGAAAAAGTATAATACAATCAATAAATTATTTTGTAGTCTTTTTCGCTTGTATTTACCGGGATCGGTTTCACTCTGAAGGCCCAACAGTAGTCCGCTAACATGTTTGAGGTCCATTTTCCACTATACCTTTTCTCCATTTGAGCAATTTACCGGTGAAGTCTTTCGCCGTGTTGGTCTGAACCTAAATTGTCAGGGAAGCATTCCAAATGGGAACGAAGAAAATGCAGCTTAAGTGACATGTTGCAACCTAACGTATTGAAAGATTGGATAAGTTCTTCAACTATATCTTTGTAGTGCTCCGATTTCTTATTCCCTAGGAAGTCGCTGCATACATTTTTGAAGGCAGTCCATGCCCTATTTTCTTTTCTCAAAAGCGTAATTTCAAAATTTTCGTTTTTAAGAAGTTCTCGTATTTGCGGCCCAACAAACATTCATTCTTTGTCTCACTTATACACGCGAATTTCCATCTCAAATAAATAAAAGTTTTTCCTTCTGAATTTAAGGCTTTACAAAAAATTTTATAAGCCCTAGTTTAATGTGCAGAGAAGGTAAATACATTTTCTGCTGCGCTATTTAAGGATTCATTAAGGACGTTTTTCAAACAGGGCCAATATTTTCAACCCATTATTTAACGACATAATGTTGGTTTCTGGCTCTGCTATCCCATTCACATAAAAAAAAACAAAACCTGGTATAGCCACTCTGCAGTCCTATAAGTAGTGCAACAACTTTTAGACCGACACAGATATTCCATTTATGATATTCTTATTTTATGCTTTGAAGTAATATACGCAGGTTCTCGTACGTTTCTCATCATATATACAGCATAACCCACGGTAACAGATGGTCGTTCATTTTCATTAAATAATAAAACTGCCTTCAGACTTTCGAATAAAACTTCGAAATAAAAAAAAAACCTTCGAAGAGTCAATAAACAGTCGCCACTTTACCTGCTTTGCAATCAATCAAAACATGTTGTTGATGTTCTCTGGATTTTACTACGGCAATTTACAGGTCAGTGTAAAGGGTTCCATAGGTAGAAATTATCGAAATAACACATTAGTTTGGTGAGGAATATATTCATGCAGAACAGTATTATGAATGATAAATAATGTGTGAAAGACTGAATATGGTATTTAGAATAATATTAGTATACCAAACTATAAAAATTGTTTATCTTAAAAGTGTGAGATTCGTATATATGTATGTATATAGTGTCCTTCATAAAGTGCGCATGATATGGGATTTTTTTATTAGCGGTTTTTTAAATCTAACTTTAGGATTAACTTGTGCTTTAAAAATGAAAAATGACCTACTCTAATGGGGTCATATGACTTCAATACATGTCAAAATTGCCATTTTGCCCAGAAAATCGCTCGAAATGGGCCTATTTGTTGCCATTTCAAAAAGTTTTACTAAGAAAGGTTGTTTATTTCCAAATTTTGTAATGTAATTGTAAACAAAAGTGTATCAAATCTTCGAACACTTCGAACTTCGAAAAAAAGCAGTAGTAACGATTTCTTATTTTTTTTAAATGTCAAATTTAACAGTTACCGAAAGTCGCGTGACCCCGTTCGAATAGGTCATTTTTCGTTCATCGAACCTCAAAGTTATATTTAAAAAAATGTCGTTAATAACGAATGTTCGCATATAACGAACGTATCAACACTGTATGAACGAAATTCAGCCACATTTATGCAAAATCTTCATGGAAAATTTTGATAAAAGAGTGCGTAAATGCCAGGAAAGTCGTGGAGGTCATTTTCCCGATGTGCTATTCCTTACATAACCCTCTCCTATGTATTTTATGTTCCAATAAAAAAAATACAATTGGAAAAAAACTATTTTCTATTTAATTCAAATCTTGCGTAAATTTTGGAATACCCATTACATGGTTGTTCACTGAAACCATGAAATGGTTTTTGGAACACCCATTTCATGGTTCGTTTAAGTCTACTGTAGTAATTGTTAAATGTATTAGTTGCATGAATAAAAAGCATGGTCCTATAGTTAACAGTCTAATGTCCTGGTTAATAAACAAGGACAAAAGTTGCGATTTACAGAACCTCAACTTTCTTGCCCTATCTGAATTTTACATAAAAAACGGCTTTTTTACTTTTTTAAAATCGATCAATAATTTAAAAAATAAATACTCATTTACAAAACTAACACTGCACATACGAATATACACATACATATGTACTTATGTCCTTACACGAAAATAATGTACATCTCCTCTTATATTTTCAAACTCCCAAACGACAGTTTATACTAAAATAGATTTCTTGGAAGCACATTAAAAAATCACTTTTTGAAGTAATAAAAAGACGAACTGAAATGACACTCTAATAAGGAGACATAAATCGTTTCATCCTAAAGAGACGCAAGCAAATGAAGTCGTAATATAAAAATAACCAGACGTCACAGCAGGATTGTCGTAAAAGATCAAAAAGAAGTTTATTCAAAGGTCAAATCCCAAATACTTCATATGTGTGTATATGCAAATATATATGTAGTTTATTATATTTTGCATAAAATGAGGTACCACCCTTTAGTGCAATACAAACAAAAATTGAAATTTTTAGGTTTCTTGTTGAATATCAGTGTCAAGTCGCTGACACAATCTTAAATTAGTGAATGAGAAGAAGCTATAATCTATCCATTATATTTGCTAGACCTTATTGCATCGGATTTATGTACTTGGAAATTAATTAAAAATATATAACCTAAAACTCATCTAATGATGGTACGAAATGTAATGAAACGATAGTGGAAAGCGTATCGAAAATATTAGTATAACAGGGTTGTAATATAAAATTAAGTAAATAACAGAGTTAATTAATGTTCATTTTTCTCTAGTTAATAATATCTCTTTCAGTATTGTTTTACGAATCGTTTTATATAAACTGCTCGTCAAAATTAGCGTAACACTTTTTAGATTAGCGCCATTTGCGTTCTATTCGAGTTAGAGATTGCGGTTCTCAATTTTTGGTAGCCTATTGGGTTAGTTTCAATCGCGCGTACCAAGCATCTCTCGCGAATTTGGCGATTGTCGATTCACACAAGTACAAAGGGAAGGGTTCCGCCTACCCAACGAGTCCTCTTTCATCCACTCAAAAAAATTTTGCAGGTGGTCAAAAGAGGTTAATGGGACGCAAGAGAGGATTTGAAGGAGACGGACGACTCGAGATGTGTCAAAAAGAGTTGATGCATCCTCAGGAAAGCTTTCTGAGTCACCCTACGTATCAGAACCTGCTTACAACCCCTTAGGGCGACAAATTTTCAGGGGATGGAATATCACTTTTGGCGCTCAATCGGCCGTTCGCAGTGTGTTCCGCCAACTTCGAGAGCCCTCAAGTAATGCCATGACATGCATTCGAGACAAAACTACATCCCACACAGCATTCTGTAGGGGCGGGAACCAAACGGGGTGAGTGGGGGTCGGTCTGGGTGTGCCCTGGAGGGTTGCTTTTGTTGTCAAATGGTGAAAATGATTTGTGGCATCCCACACCAATTTATTGGGTAGCATTAGGATCAATGAATTCGCCAACAGAGGTCAAAAACCCTGCGTAAATGCAAAGGGGTGGCTTATGGGGGTCTGAAAATGGGTTAAAAAGATGGAACAGCGACCAAATACACAGAACTTATTGAGGAGGTCTTAATGTGTGCCGGGATGGAGTTTTTACACGACAGCGTCCTTCTTAGATCAGCCCGTAGGTCTCTAAAATTGCCGTCAAAATCTTGCGAATTCAAGCTTCGATAAGGGGTTGCTTTTGGTGTGTGGACGGCGAACCGTTTAAGTTCCAGCATAGCGACTTCGAAGCGTTAAAACTAACCCTTATTAAAAACCGCAAGTCCCTATCTCGAATAGAACGCAAATGACGCTAATCTAAAAAGTTGTAAACTAATTTTGACGAGTAGTTTAGTATACATATATACAAATATCATGATTAGTATTTATTATTCATTTGTATGGAGTCGGTAAAATGTTAAATATTACAAAAACCGTCATGCTTTTAATAAATTGGTTATACATTATTAAATCATTTTGCAATGTGCTTTTATGTTATTACACGCTAATGAGTGAATACTAATTAAACACGATGTTGAATATTTGTTGTTAGAATATTTGTATTTATTCATTAATTAATTATTAATTAATTTAATTATTATTAACAGAAACAATTATTTTTATAAATAATTTTTGAAACGACTCAGAAATTATACCCAAATTTTGAGTGTTTCCATATTAGTTAAATATATATAATTTGGTATGCAAAAATATTTTCGCACTAAATAGACAGGGCTTAGACTATGGCCTTTTATCAGCCCTAAGGTTTGCCATCTCATTTTCTTTTTCAACACAAAAATTTTGATTGACTGCTACCTAAAAAATCGGTAGACGAGTCATCTAATAACGTCATAACGAAATCACAGTTTAGGTAAACATTGTCATTATGTTTCTACAAAATGGTGGACGCAGAAACGACGTCAAAGATGGCCACGATGACGAGAACGAAAGGCGTCATTTAATTATTACTTTATTGCACATTGTTAACCATGAAATAATTCATAGATTATACTTCTACTCTACTTATCACAATACCACTCAAACTCAATCCTGTAAGGGTTCAAATACTACAAAATATTTGTTAATATTCCTACAGACTGAATAAGCAGTCAAAAAGAAGTCGTTAAAACTATTTTACAATTTAAGAATGCCTTTAAGAATGCCTTAAATTGTTATGCAAATGTGCTGAATTGCAAATGTGCTGAATATGTCCACCACCTTGGTTTAAGCAAATCTGGCATCTTTTTCTGATTTAATTGAAAACATTGTGATGAGAATGACCATTTACTTCATTAATTTTTTATGTAATCTTGGCTCGGAATTGCATTAAATCAGGAATATTATTGTGTTTTTAAGATGAGGCCATGAAAAGAAATTGGTTGGAGTAATAAGGTATCATATGATTTTGGTAGAAAATCATGATCGATATTTCAACTAAATAATCTATCTTGAAAAAAAGTCCCTCAAAAATTTCACAGTTTCTGCTGCTTGCGTGAGCTCTAGCGCCATCATGTTGAAATATACTCTTGTAGTTCTGTATCAACTGATTAATAAAAGGTATTAAAACTTCCTTTAATAAAATACCTTTATCCAGTGAGAGTTAGTGACCATTAAAAATATGATCCAAAAATGTTTTTTCTACTAATAGCACACGAAACAATAATTTCCTGTGAATGTTGAGTAAAAACCAGACTTCATAAAAAAATATTAGAGCGCCCTTCATCAATATTGTTTAAATACCACTCGCGGAATGCCGCCCTACGTGGCCTATTGTTTAGTTTACACATTTATCAATTCGCCATTTCATATACATACCTTTTCATATTCATATTATCTGTTACAAAAGGTCATCTTACTTATTATAAATTACACAGCTCCACAGAAAAAAATAGAAAAAACACCTCCGGGGTCTGAGTAGGTGTACTATGTGTTTTTTGGGGACGCTGAATCCGAATTCGATGTCTATTTAACTCCATGTCATAAGAATTTTTCATAACCTCAAAAAAACTGCTTAATAATGAAATGTCTCGATAACTCTAGCTCTATAACTCCATGAAAATTGAAAACCATAAAAAAATAAAACCCCACACACCTTAATCCTTCAACATCTTTCCCCCACGACGCCACAACCCCATAACCTAATAACCCTATAACCCCGTAACCCAGAAAATGAGTAAAAACGACACTTGTGAGTGAGTGTCTTAGCCCTGACGCTTCGTGTCTACGAGCTAGATGTAGTAATTGAATTTTAAGTTAATTTGAGCAGTATTCTCCTTAGATTTTGCAGCTGTGGGGTTGTACAATTATAGGATTAAGGACCTGTAGGATCGAAGAAAATGGGGTGTCAAATCTCAAGTACTACATACGGCCCTCAGACAGCGCTGTAATCACAAATTTTTTGGGTTATGTGATTTGTGAGCAGTATATCCTTATCAGTATCAATAAATAAATTTTATCTACAATTTTTTGCATAAGAATAATAATGTTGCATTGTAATCGATAGAACAGACCTTAATGAAAGTCGGTTTATACAATAAATATAATTTTTGTGTTAAAACAAATAGATTTGTTGTGTTTTACAAAAAATCACACATTTTAAAGCCCCATTGTTAGAAATGAAGCATTGTATCGGTTATAAATGTTATAATTATAGATCTTTGCACTCTTTGATGTTCAATTTGTTTCTAGATATTAAATTGGTTAGCATTCTTGGACACATTGTAATCAGCATCAATTTCACGTTATATTTTTGTGTTATTTGTCAAATGAAACTAAGGGGTAATTTGCTCTCATTCAGAATCTCATAAATATTTATTCACGATATTTTAAAAAGGGTTTCCCATTAAATGTGGCATTCGAATACGGAGTTAATTAAAATTTTACATAATTTTTAATTTAGGAAGAATTTTTGTTTGGTATTTCAACCACTGGGATCATAAAAGATGTCCAATTATCCCGTATTCTGAAAATGCCAATTGCGAGCTTTTCCCCAATGAAATTAAATGAAAAAACAGTATTGTTTAGCGTTGGCGGTGATTATCTCCATGAATCCTTTAATTATTGCTGCTGATATACATATATTTAAGTATGCTATCAATCGTTGCAGGCTTATACAGGGTCCGTCAAAATGACCAAAACAGGAATATTTCGAAAATATTGTGACATTTGTGACAGCTGACATTTATTAAGTTTTATAGTTTACATATTTAGTCTATTTAGTTTATACATTAGCTGTTAGTAAAGAATTGTATGGAATGGCATATTAAATATTCTAGATGTCAAACGAATTTTCTAGAACATGTAAAATTTATAAATACTGGTGTTGTTGCTAGGATAGAGTTAGTTATGTTTTGGATGTTACACAATTAAGGTCGTAGAGTTTTAGAGTTTTAATAAACGTGTTTGGAATTGAAGGAGTGAATCATTTAAGGAGAAATTCGTAACAATATGTATTAGACAAATATGTTCAATACCGAAATTGTTGGGTTCTAGACGATCTATACAATATAGCGGATCTATACAATAGATTAGTGGAAGGTTAGCTGAAATACCATCAGAAGGTTAATATGACTTACGTAAAACAAAAAGCCATAAAAAAAAAAACATAAAAACGCAGCTGTGCGTGTTTTATGTCAGTGTCAAACGGACAATAACAATAAAATTCGATTGATTGTTATTTTAAGAAACTTAATATCTTGAGTAATATAAACTGAGCTAGGTTCCCTTATGTTACATGTTTTTTGCATAATTTATGAAAAGTTGGATTGTCTGCTGAATGAAATTATAAATTACAAAAGTCAAGGGTTGGCGAGAACATTTTGCCAATATTACTTTCAAGTCAATCCGGTGGTGTCTTAAGGTGGAAAAAAATGACCTTCATAAAATTGATGTTTGAGTCTTTGTTGTTCAAGATATCATACACAATAAGCTTTTATTCGTTAGATTACAGTTATATGACAATACGCAGATGATTCGAATACCATTACGTGTTGATTCGGAGAGACAAAGTCGCATCGCTACACATGAGACATTTTCATAATAATTTCATAATTGCAATTTTTTCTTTGGTTTTCTGAAAACTTGAGAATAATCCGACTGAAATTGGTGATTTTGTGACCCACAATTCATAAGCTGTATAAGTAGGGGAAGGTGGGGGGAATATCGCGCACCTAACGTAGATATTAAGTTTTTTCATTATTTTATTGTCGTTAGACTCTACAAACATGACAAATAATTTATCAAACAGTATACTGTAAAAGCACTAAACAAATATTATTTAATATATCCTTAATTCTGTACAAGATGACATTATAGAAATAGTGTAATATGCGCGATTTTACCCAACCTGTGGGGGAATTCTGCGCAGGGGATAGGGTCAAACTCTGCACCATTAGAAATATTTGTTTAAAAAAGAAAACTGAATAATACCTTTAGTCAATGAAAATTAAACATAACTGAAAATATACACATGTGGAAAATGGTTACAAAATTATTATTGATAATACTATTAAAAAAAACTGGACGTTTTCGAGGAGAAGATTAAAACTAAAAAACATTTTTTTTAGTTTTAATCCTCCTGAAGATCCCAACTTAGTTGGCGAAACGCGCGTCGTGAAAACTAGTAGTTCGATGTTTCGTGGAAAACGTCCAGTTTTTTGTTTATACGCCGAAGGTTCCAGGAGCCACTCCAATAATATTATTATTTTCGTTAAATAACGTTCGTTAAATGGTAACTTCTCTTTTTTACATACACATCACAATGATAATTATCTGCACGGTCCCATCCACTACACTCTGACTGTGATGTCCGAATTACATGTTCACGTCAATGCATACATCATCGGTACTACCGACTATATCAAGTTCGTCGTCATCACAGATATTGTCGTACTCAATATCTGATTCCTAAGTTTCTTCTGGACTTCTATTCTTTTTGCTTTTCGACTTATTTTATTTTTGTTATGTTTTTCCTTTTCTTCTAGAGTAATTGATAATAACTAAAGACCGGATGTCGTTCGTACATGACGTAATTATCAGGGGCGCACTTAGGACGCTAACGTTAATGTGTGTGAAAGTCAAGTAAATATCTACGTTTATTGTCAAATACAGATAATATAACGTCTTACCTTGTACTGGTTATAGGTATAATATCCAATATGATCCGTATTAAGTTGTGTAGTTTAAAAAACACTGTAATGAAACACTAATATTCACTTGTAGCACTAAAATAACACTGAATAACCAGCAACTGTTGTAAATGTTCAGTGGTTAAGTTGTGACGTCTATCGTTTAAAATCCATTTCAGTTTCGAAAATGTACGTTCAACGTCCACAGAGGGTCACTGGGGCATATTTAAAATATGTATAATTTTTTACAGATGGCACATTTAGGGTGAGTTCATCACAATCTACTTCTTTACCTTCAAATAAATCTACTATACGGCACACAGTTAGAAATCCCGGATTGTTCTGCAAAACGGTATTAAATTTGTTCTGCACACGTTCAGCACTAGGTACAGGTACCCGGAAAATAAACTGTCGCAAGTCGAAAACGTTATTTACGGCATTAATTATTGAATAGCCTGTTGCTGTCACAGGTTCTTCAAGGCGACGAATAACTGAAGGTATCTGTGAATAATGAAAATGTATACTCGCTAAATCTTCGTAAAGACTAGGATTATTAAATTCTCGTTGAGCATTTAAAATAGAATTTGCTTCACTTGCGTCTAGTTGCTGTATAACACTTTTTTATGCCATCAAAGTGAACGTAGTAATATGATGCTGCTTCTAACCACGTACCCCAACGTGTCAAAATAGGTTCTGGAGGTAGTGGTACATCTGGAAGAATTTCTCTGAATAATTCTATTCGGACTGGTGCTTTCAAAAATATTTTTCTTTACATTCGCTATCAACTTGTCGACATTAGGATAGCACTCCCTAATTGTTTCAGCGACTCGGTGAAGGCCATGAGCGAGACATGTCACATGCACCGCGTTATAGTAAGTCTCTCGAAACTGCTTTCCAGCCCTTTTCATATATGCGGCCGCATCCGTTACTAATAGCAGCACGCGACCTTTGTGCATTGCATAGTTCTCACCCCACAACACTTTGAGACTATGATCTATTAATTCACACACAGTGTCCGCGTTGACTCGTGTCATAACTTCTGAAGACAATAGACGTGCTGGCATTGGTGTAGTCTCATCCATCCCTCCCACTAACACATTTCCAATATTCCGACCACATGAGTCGGTAGTCTCGTCAACACTAATCCAGATATATTTATCTTTTATCTCAGAAATAATTTTTGCTTTCACGTTCTCGTACATTGTCGGCACGTAGTTTTTTCTCAATGTGGATTCTGCAGGTACAGTAACATTATCGTACTTCCCATTAACGCAGTTTTGCAAAAATTGTCTAAACTCTGCATTCTCTAGTTTATGCAAAGGAATATTACACCCCACCATCACTTTTAGCAAGTCGCCGTTAAATTGTTTTTGCCGTTCACGGTTTGTCTTACTATTAGTCACACGAGCTTTGTGATTCTCCGAGCGCATATGTTCCACAATACGTGTTTTAACATTCCACGATATGACGCTTGTACACACATTTTACACTTTAATTCTGTCCCGTCAAATTCTAAATCTGGATAATCTTTTATCCACTTCTCCACCGTAGATCGATTAGGAGGCCGACGAGACATATTCACGATCCGAAAAAGACAAATCAACAAGAAATAAATCGCTAATAACGCAGTATCATTCGCGGTAAAAATCTGAGACGCGTAATGTTCGAGAGTTACCTGGATACTAAATAAATGTAACACGTGAGAATTCGCGAGAATGACCGCAGTCAGTGGTAACCTTGACACGCGCCGCTGCAATAAACAGGAATCAACAGGATGCAATTTGTCAACGCCGGCCACAAATAAGATGCAATACCTATTTGAAGCGCTGGCCGGAGTAACATTGTAAAGCGCAATTAAAAAAGTCAATAACAGTTTAGGAGAACACCAGAAATAATAAGATTTTCCATCGACGGACCTGAGTACGAACCTGAGATGTACGAACAACATCCGGTCTTTAATAATAACATAAGGTTTACAATCAATTACCTACTTGAAAACAGTCAAACGTACTCTGATAAAATCCAGGAAATTAATCGATTAAAAACAGGTGGAGAGAATTACGTGGAAAAATCTCGTGAAAATGAAAGCAAATCCACTTTAAGGAAATGTACGGTGTAAAAGTCGCGACGAAGCACTCAGAACTCAGGACGCGAATTTTCCAATAGAACAAGCTGCTAAATTATTCAAACTTCTTAGACTAGAGCTTGTGCTAGATTCTGAAATCTTCCTAACTACCAGTACGTACGGGCTGAATGCGCAAGAAGTGCCGAATACACGAGAATCGTTGCAACCAGCGACATAAATTTTAAATACATTTCATTTAAAAGTTTCATTAAAGGATGGCCACTATGGAATTAGTTGCTGCAGTATGATGGAGAAACGTATTCCTAAAGTTGCAGCAGTCTATACTACATGCAATAAAATATGTAGTTTGATTTTCACTGTACAATTTTCCTCAACATTTTTTTGATAAATGTGATCGTGACATTTTTAAGATGAATGTACATAGTAAGGACATACTTTTTACAAATGGTGTTTGGACGTTAAAAACGTTTTTTACGTACCTATATGTATTTATGTGGTATGGTAACAACTATACATTTTTTTCTTAATAATTTTAAATAATCGAATATTGTATCGTGAAATTGCACATATACCAATCGCTTATTTCAAATGCCAGAACAAAATTGTTAAAGATGAGCTAAATTTTCTTCTAATATTCACCAATTCTTGCTAACTCACCACTTCTCTTCTCTTATTTCAATATTTATTTTGGACTTGTTGTCAGAGAGACATAATTCATCAATTTATTTTATTGATCTGGGTAACACTGACAAAAACATAAGTTTGAAGTTTTTCAGCACTCATACCACAAATAATTCCGTTTGTCAAGGGTGGATATACACTGCGATTTTGATACCCAATCACAATTAGGCATTATATCCGTATTTTCAAATGTATAAACGGAGTGCATATAATCGTCGTTTGCCAAGGTGAGACTGGTCGATTTGCTGCTTGAAATCAGGATCCCGGATCGCGTATGATTTTTTGTCGGGCAGTGAATACGCAACGGCAGTTTAATGAAAACTTTGCCAACATGATTTTGTTCACAGACGAAGCATGTTTTACAAGGAGGGGTATCACTAACTTCCATAGTGAACACGTTTATGCAGATGAAAATCCACATGCTATCAAAGTTAGACATTTTCATCATGAGTTTAGGATCAGTGTCTGGGCTGGAATTATCGGCAATTTCATAGTTGGTCCTGTTATTCTTCCACAACGATTAACAAGTGACATTTATTTGTAACACCTTCAAAATACGGTTCCCGATCTGCTGGAGGATCTGCCTTTACAACTGTTGAGGGATATGTGGTTTATGCACTATGGGGCCCCTCCACATTTTCAAATTGGAGTCCGAAACTACCTCAATCAGCAGTATCCAAACAAATGGATAGGTAGAGGAAATTATGCTCCAGTAGCTTGGCCCCCACGGTCTCCAGACTTGAATCCGTTGGATTACTTTTTTTGGGGACATCTGAAGACAATTGTTTACAAAACACCTGTAAATCATGAAGAAGAACTCTGGCAGCGCATTCAGGTTGCAGTTAATGATTTAAGGAATGACGAAGAAATTATGCGAAGAGTCATTTTCACACGTCTTGTAGATGTTTGTATGCGTGTGAAAATTTTACACGAAAAAGATCCCTTCAATTGACATCTCTGTGAAGACAATGTCGGGCGATAGTCATGTGTGATTTATTTTTGAAATGCGAATTTCTCCTAAACCATGAGAGTTATCGACTTCTATCAAGAGTACCTTTTTTGTAGCAAGTTAGTCAGTTAATCGAAATTTCATGTCAACAAGTCTTTAATTTCATTAGCGTAGAAACCTGGGAGGGTCTAAAACACGGAATCTTAAATAAACACGCCAATGGATTAATTTCGGTGGTGATTTGAGGATCATTGCTTTCGTAACTAAAAACTATGTTATAGTACAAAATTTCAGCTAAATCGCCCCAATGGTCTTGAAGTTATTAGCAAAAAACCATCTCAGAAGTTTAACTTTGGCGCCTCGTAGCGGCCAAGCGGGGCAACATTGTATATAGGTAAGTTGCCTTAAATAGACTTAATTTGAGCCGAGGAATATGTGGTAGGATTTTGTATGGACCTTTTAGAGACACCTTGTATACATAAGTAAATTAAATCATATTGATTTAATTTAGATGAAGGTTGCCAATTCAAAAATTGTTAATATACACATTACCTGAACTTCACTCCAAAAGCTCGGTTAAACGTAATTATCGTTATTAATTAGACTGACAAAAAAGTATATAGGCAACTTCAGCAACTGAAAAGTTTCCTGAGTTACATCCTTGTTAATTGGATAAATTTAACTTCTTTAACTGGCTATTTACCAAGGACCTAATAAATATGGAGAAAATGCCTAATTAAGAAAAGAATAGTCCAGAAATAACGAGATATTTCTTGTATAGCACAGTCAATCACAAGATCTACAGTGTAACTAACTTAAGAACGCAACACCCCCTGCATGTTATTATATGATTAATTTTAAATTTTGTTGGTAAGGAAAGATCGCTAACGTGACTGAACGCAATAACAGTCGATATATCGGGTGGTAATTGGTAACCATGGTAAAAACAGAATATTAGGAGCCAATGTGATTGAAAATTAAAGATCGGTGTCATTTGTAAATTGTAATGTTCTCAAATTCTAGAGTTATATCGAGCATGAATAGGCTTTTAAAAAAAAGGTGCCGCTCTTTATAGTAGTTTTTAAAAAAATTGTATGTGAATTGATAGCTAAAAATTATACGAACAAAATAAGCTTGGTATGTGTAGATTTAAAAAGCCGAATATAAGTTTAAAAAAAGTAATTACTATAAAAATACAATAATGTTTTAGTGTCATCACGGATATTGTTATTTGTAGTGTATTCGGTAGAAAATTTCGTTCTCTTTCAGAGAAAAATTACGCAAACCACTTTATTTGGCCGGACAGGTCTGGCAATTTTATTGTTATTTTGTCATTTCAATGTAATCTTTAAACATACCTTGGTATGGGGACCCAAAAACTGCCGGATGTATCCGACATACCAGCTTTATTGCATAGTCTCGATTCACATCTATTACAAAAAAGTAGTAGTACGTTAAATAAATTTGTTTTGGAGTAAAAGTTTTTATTGAATAAAATGTCTTATTCCTTTCTTAGAGTTAAAGTTATATGAGAACAAAGGAATATGAACAAAGGAATTATAGGAATATTTTTTATTTTAGATAATTCAAACATAAAGAGTTTATGCCTAAGCACACTATATTTATTAATTGTCTTAATAATTGATAATATTAATTAAATTCAATATCATCAATATTATAACTTGTCTTTCATCCTTCGATTCTTCACTTTCTTCTTAATTTTGTTGGACACTAAGAATTTGTTCAACTTTTGAAAGTGCTGCCGGGCCTTTATACCACAGTGGTTTAATTTTAGTCTTCACGAATCGAGGATAAAATAACGTATTTTTCTGAAAATATATTAATATTATTTAACAAACATGCGCCATACATAACCTCTCGGGTTACTAAACCATATGCACCCTGGATTACAAATACCGTAAAACAAATGATGAAGGAACGTAATAAAGCTCTCAGTATTTATAAAAAATCAAAAAACTGGCATGACTGGAATAATTACAGACAGTTACGAAATTTAGTAGTGAATACCATCAAACGTGAAAAAGCTGCATATTTACTATTTCAGCAAAATAAGGGAAACAAAAAAAGAACTATGGCAAGCAGTGAACGCTTTAAATATAAAACCAAAACAAAATATTGATATCCCTGCAGAATTACATAAGCCAGAGACAATTAATAATTATTTTATGTCTGTTTATACCCCACCCAATAACTGTGAGGAAACAGTTTTACGTTATAAAGCTCATAAGTTCCAAAATGACATTCATTTCAATTTCCAGCTCGCTAGTATAGATGACATAAGAGTAATTGTTTTGAATTTAAAATCTAATGCTACTGGGAGTGATGGTATAAGCGCTAACATGTTAAAATACTGTTTACCAGTTATAGCAAAACACATAACACATATCATCAATTGCTGTCTGGAGAGTGGTTATTTTCCAGAAAAATGGAAGTTATCTCTCATTAAACCACTTCCTAAAGTAAAAAAATCCAGAGAACGTATCTGACTTAAGACCCATTACCATAATTCCTACGCTGGCAAAAATCCTTGAAGCATTTATTCAGCCTCAAATTTATGATTACGTTATAAACAATAAAATTATATCCGATTTGCAGTCAGGCTTTAGAAAAGGGCACAGCACAACCTCTGTTTTATTAAATATATCTGATGATATATTTTCAAGTCTAGATAGAAATTTGGCTTCTGCATTGGTTCTCCTGGATTTTTTCTAAGGCTTTCGACACAATAGATCACAATTTACTTATTTCCAAACTGGAATTTTATGGTTTTGACGATATTTCATTAAATTTTTTTGTGTCATATCTTGATAACAGACGCCAAAAGGTCATCCTTGGAAATGAATGTTCTAGTGCTTGCCCTATCACATCAGGTGTACCCCAAGGAACAGTCTTGGGACCTATATTATTTTTAATATATACCGCGGATATTTTTCACTGTGTAAGTAACTCTAAGATCCAGGGTTATGCTGACGATAGTCAGCTATTGTATTCCTTTAATCCTACACAAATAAAGAGTGCATGTGATAACCTTAATGCCGATCTAAACGCAATCGCTAGATATTCTAAAGAAAACAACTTGAAACTCAATCCTTTGAAATGTGCAGTTATTTGTTTTGCTTCCAAAAAAATCCAGGGAATTTGTAAAATCCAATTTAAATTTAAAAATTAATGATAAAGATGTTCAGATTGTAGACAAAATCAAAAATTTAGGAATAATATTTGATGAAAATCTCCGATTTCTTGATCATGTTAATTTGTTAATAAAAAGGTCTTATATAACTTTAAAACTGCTTTATGCAAACATAAGCTTAATAAACTTCAAACTGAGAAAAAAACTATGTGAAGCTTTGGTATTACCTATTTTAAATTATTGCAGTATTTGTTATATCCCTTGCCTCGATAAATTTACCTTACTTCGTCTTCAAAAAGTTCAAAATGCATGCTGTCGGTTTATATTTAATTTAAAAAAGTATGATCACATATCAGAAAAAATATCTCAACTTGGTTGGTTAAAAATGGACACATTAACTAAGCTTCATCTCGTCACTTTTGTCCATCGTTTACTTACTACTGACACTCCGCTCTATCTACGTAACAAACTGAAATTTCGACAAAATGTCCATAATGTTAATATTAGACATATAAATAAATTGTCACTACCTCAACATAATAAAGCCATATTCAGACGTTCTTTTTCTTATAACTCGATAACCACATATAACAAAATTGAAGACCACTTTAAGGCGTTATCTATAAACAGCTTTCGCAAAAATGTCAAACTCTACTTTTTTCGTAATTCACAATAACATTTCTTATCTCGTCAACAAACGAGTGACATAACTTAGTTACTCATATATATGTAAATATTTTATTTATTTGCAATCCTCTAATGGCATGTAGTTTAACTAATATTTAATTTCATTTTTCCATTGTTTTGGTACTAGTGAATGTATTTTCTATTTACTATTTATAAGTGTTTCTATATATTGTTTTACACGTTACATACTAAATTTCTAATTTTGTTTTCTTAACAATCTAATTTTGTTGTCTTGGTTGTATAAATTTCTAGGTTTTCTTTTTTTTTTCTTTCAAATTTTGAGTGTACTAAATCTCATATCAAACACTAGTTGTTGGAGCTGACTTTGTGACTAATACCTATTTACTTTACTATTACAAAGGTTAAGTTGAGTAGCTTTCCGGCTAGACTTCGCCTTTTACTTTCCTATTTGAAATTGTAAATGTATGATTTACTCTACTCAATAAGGGCATATTATTATTATTATTATTATTTAATTGCCATCCACATTCAGTCGGTTCAGTAGCATTTTTCCAAATTGTATTTATAAATATGCTGCGCAAAATTTTTGTCGATAAGGTTCTCCAGCGTGGAGCATTATTACTTGAAATTGAAATGTATCATTCTATGTAGGGTTTCAACCTGAACCAAAAATCTCTCTTACTTACTCTTTTAGGGGTTATGGAATCTGTTGTAGTTCACCTCTAAGGCAGTATTCTATCCTAAACTGTGTTACAAGAAAAAGATTACAATCGATGTAATACACGAGATAATAATAATTGTAGAACAGAGTAGTTTCACAAGAACCATTATTTATTCCAAAACAAATTTATTTAACGTACTACTTTTTGCAATAGATGTGAATCGAGAGCATGCAGTAAAGCTGGTGTACCGAATATTTAAGGCATTATTTGGGCCCGCATACCAAGATATTTTTAAAGATTACATCGAAATGAACAAAATAATAATAATAACAAAAAGTTTGCATGTGATACTGGAGAAATCGTATCCCCCTTCACACTCTTCAAATAGGTACGCCAAACTCGTCCGGCCAAATAAAGTGGTTTGCGTAATTTTTTTTCTGGAAGAACACGAAATTTTCTATCGTATACACTACAAATAATTAATATCCGGAAAACTACAAATAAATAATATTTTTGTTTAACATTTCTTCGGCTTTTTAAATCTACGCATACTGAACTTATTTTGTTCGTATAATTTTAACCATCAATTCACATAAAAAATTTCGATTCCGTGTGACGGGAATTTCAGTGTCACCGACTCTTCGCCTACTACATTTACAAAGATTAACTCATTTTGACACTTTCAGTTGCCATTTTCTTGTGGAAATGATGCTACTTTTGTCTCTGCTTCAGCAGAGGATCATATAGAAACCTGATATTACGCCATTAGACTTATGTTTATGAGGATATGTGAAAAGTATGTTAAACAAAACTAAACCACGCAATCTAGATGACTTAATTAATGAATTAACGTTAGACGACATTTTTGTTCTCTATTAAGATGCTGCCAAGACGTTTGTGGCGTGCATTTTTAGGGTCTCCTAGATTGAGATTGAATAAAGCTTAAAACCATAGTATTTTTTAATAAAGAATGAGAAGACCTTTCTCTGAGAAGAATAGAAGTAATGAGGTATTACTAACCCCTACTTCCAGTTTAAAAATTTGGTGGTTGCAACTGTTAATCGTCAATCTAAAGTTTTCAGGATTTTTATAAATATTGTTGCGAGCGCGTGGCCAGTCCGCCGCTGCCTCGAATACCAGCTGATCGAAGCAACCGATGGTCTATGCCTACATAAACAAGGGCGTCTCGAAGCATTGCGAGAACATCGATAATAAACTGGGGTTTATCTAACCTTTTCTCGCAACTATCCACTACATATACAAGTAGCCTCAGTAACGGCGGGAAGGACAGTCTATCTTTGAAGTAAATTACGCGCTGTCGCGGTCTTCGCACAGTCGAATATAAATTGTACATAAATAAATTAGTGTTAGTAATTAAGTGTTTAATCCGTATTTGTATTTAGTTAAATAAATAGTGTTAGTTGAAAGTGCGAGTTTAAATTTTTCACACCTAACGAACCCGTAGTGAACAAAACGTTACTTTTAATTTGGCTTTTCCTCACTGTAATTTGTACCTTCTGTTTGGTAAAATACAAATACAAAAAAAAAGTTATATAAGGAAGGAAAAACTGGAAAACTAGTAATTATACGCTAAGTGCGTACTTCTGTTCGCAATGTGTTTACGCGTAACTGTTCTGCTGTAGATTCAAATGGATAAGATGATGTATGGCTTTGACGTTTCGAGACGAAAGTTATAAGCCTAGATATATACATTGGATGTTTTTAAAATAAATTCATATTAATGTTACCTCAGAGACACGAAGGCATTAACTGTATTTGCTTACGTCGCAGTCGTGTGGGGAGATGATTTATCGTTACTTTTTTAGCTTTTTCCGCAAAGAAAAGAGAGTTGTAAGCCGACAAACGAAAATAAAAATCCTGAAATGTAAAATCAGACATATTTAGACTTTGAGAGGAACATGGAGGGCGTTTTTATCTTATGAAAGTGGTTTGCTAAAGAAAACGATTTTTGATATAAATGTGATCCATAAAGTTTGCACCATATGGGAAACATTTATGTTTGCATTAAAAAAATATTTTCACTGTCATTTGTTTGGACATATCTTTAAACTAAAATAGTGCCCATCAAACGTAATAAAAAGTTCATAATATACGAGTAGCATACGAAAATTTGAAATCGACTCAAGAATAAATTACCTTTATTTTCAACCTTAGGGGAAAATATTATAAAGAAAAGTTATTTCTTTATAAAAAATTAGCTCCAATATGAAGTTTCAATGCAGTGGTGAAAAAGCTGTTCCTGACATTTTTTCAACTCACCCTCTTACTACAATTCGCTAATCATTAAAATCGTATTTTCTGGAAACAATATTTTCTCCAAGAAAAATATTGTTATTGGTCAAAACAATATAAATGGTCAACAAATAACGCAATTATAAAAAGGTCAGCAAGAAATAAACGAATTTTTGGTGCAAACTTTATTTTATGTTCAATACAAAAAGTAAATAATTATGGTATTCCTCATAGAAAGCACACTTTTGGAGGCGATGCTTTTGTAATAACATTTGAAAAACATGCAAAATTATGTTCCTTAAAAGTGCAGTAATATTTAATTGAAATAATTTAAAACGTAATTTAAATCACTACGTGGGGATATTTAAAGGAAAAGGTTATATGACCTTTTCACAATATCGGTCATTTAGAAGAAGTTATTCGTCAGTTCGTGGATGAAATTTCCCCACAGTTTCTGGTTAACGTCGAGAAAGAAATGTTCAGAAGAACTAGGTATTTTATGTATCCAAAACGAAGGAGGACACACGTAAAATAAACGTTATTGAAGAAGAGTTGCTTTAAAAAGGACACCCTTCGAGATTCCTCCGCGGTTACTTTTACTATCTCTTCTAATTCCACACGCGAGGTTTTCAGAATACTAACAATTAATGTAATTTTAGTTTTGTTTCTCTATTTTTGTTTATTTCATTTGATGTGTATTTGTAAGTTTTCAAATCACATCAATTCATCAAATTTCATGTGATGTTTTGCAACATTAAAAGTTTTGCTCTTCATTGATATCCTGCTGTCGTGTTGCTTTGTAAAATTAAAATTATTTCCACCTTATAAAAGTTATAATTTTGAAAAACATGTATTAAAAATGTTATTCTAAACGTGCTTTCTAATTTGTTGCATTATTCTTGAACATAATATAAAGTTTGCACCAAAAATTCGTTTATTTCTTGCTGACCTTTTTATAATTGAGTTATTCGTTGCCCATTTACATTGTTTTGAACAATAACAATATTTTTCTTGGAGAAGAGTCTCCAAAAAATACAGTTTTAATGATGAGCGATTTCGTTCGAATTGTAGTAAGAGGGTGAGTTGAAAAAAATGTCAGAAACCGCTTTTTCACCATACTGCACTAAAACTTAATATTGGGGCTAACCTTTTACAAAGGAATAACTTTTCTTTTATAATATTTTTCTCCGGTATTGAAAATAAAGGTAATTTACTTTTGGGGATTTCAAATTTTCGTATGCTACTAGTATATTATGAACTTTTTACTAGATTTGATGGGCGCTATTTTAGTTTAAAGATATGCCCAAACAACTGACCATCAAAAGAATTTCTTAAATGCAAATACAATTTTCCCCACATGGTGCAAACTTTATGGATGGCATTGTATATACATATGTAGAGGTAGTTATTTGACGAATCATAAATTAAGTTAAAACTATCTAACTAAAAAAACTTTCTAAACTAAACATTTCACAAAGATATTTTGATATAACTGAAAACGTGCCGACTACTAAAATCTTTCGACGTTTTTTTTTTTGTTTTTTTCTAGACTGCTATCAAACTATGAGTGTTATGTAATTTTAGTTTCATCAAAAAGATAAAAAAAGTAAGAGAAACAAAGGTATGGTCTTTAGAAATGATCGTATTTGTAGTCCAAATCATTGTTTAGGAAAACCTTCTTTTTTGTGCCCTACGAAAAAAAGTAAATGCATAAGATATTATCAATCAGATTTGATGTAGGGTGGACCATTTGAACTTTTCATTTTTCCAAGCTTTTCTGGCATTTGCGAGTATTTTACGTTAAATACATTTTAACGATTTAGTTGGAGTGTTGATTTTAAGTTTCCTCAAAAATGTCTGCTGCAATTGCTGTAATGATTGGCAAAGGGACACAGTACGTTTACTTACAACAAAATCATGGATATTTTTTTCTCGTTTTGCTTAAACAATTCGGGAAGTTGTTATTATCAGTTCTGCCAATTCCGCTCGAACGATTTTTTTAGCTTTAATTTCATTTGGCTAGATACAAATTTTTTAATTTAATTCAATTTTTAATTTATCAGACTGCATTTCTCGAGGAAATCAATATAACAGCAAATAATAAAGAATTCATTATTGATTATGAAGATTCCTATATGTATTACTTGCATTCATATTTAATTAGATTTAATGAAAAAAACATTTGTCTGTTTCTAGACTCACTACATACTTTTGAGCAAACGAAAACAGTGAATGAACAATGACGATCAAATGATTTGAGCAAAAGAAAAATGGGACTCATGTATTTCATTATCTGAAACTGTGAATCCCATTGTTTGTTGTAAGTAATTACGAGTTAACGAAAATAATGGACGAGCAAACGACGAACAAATTATTTGAAAAAAAAAAATAAAACTACTTTAAATTACTGAAATTTTCATACCCCTCGCCGATTTTTATATAAACTATTGAGGGGTTTTTTTTTATCAAAAACGATCAACGTCAAAATTTTCGAATAATGACTAATGTCGGAACTGGAAAGGGCTACGCCTGCGCTACGTATCACAACAAAGGTGAGTTTGAAATGGACATGGAATAGTCAGCGTATTACAAATATCTGAAGTTAAACTAGTTTTGCAAAACAACCAACGACGATTTAGCATAAAAATAACCAAAGTCAAGCAATAACAATGTTTAGGATGGTTTTTTAATTCTCCTGAAAATTTACTTTGACACTGGTCTTTTTGTGACCATCAATGACGCCATCAACTTATTTTTCAATGGCGACTCCCCATTTTTTTAATTTAATTTGAGATACCCTTTCATTGTCGATTTAACGGTATAAAAATATTGCCACCTTACACAACAAAATTTTTGAGTAAATGACAATGGAATGTTACAAAATGAAAAATGTATTTTTTTACAATAAATAAACGAAAATATCTGAAATAACTGAACACAAATAAAACAGCAAAAAAAGTACGTTGCTAAGCAAAGAATTATCAGATTAGGTTTTTTGACGTATCCAAGGTTTTTACTCTCAGTTAATCAGAAGATTTGTCATTAAATTGTGCAAAAAGTTAATGTAACGTATTAGTATTTATAGAAATTCCAATTTTAATATGGCACATTTAACTGTGACACAAATAATTGAAATTCTGATTTTCATCGGATGTGTAAATAAGACCAGAACTCAGCAGGAGGTATGCAATTTATTTATTGCAAAATATCCAGATAACCCTATCACCCAATCCACAGTTAGTAAGATGGAGTCCAAATTTAGAGAAATTGGTGATGTTAAAGATCTACTAAAATCAGGACGTCCAAAAATTACCCAAGATAAAAAAGATTGACATTGTGTTAAGTATGGAAGAGAACCCTCAGAGTACCTCTACACTAGTTGCCTCAGAGAATGAAGTTAGTCAGACGACAGTTCTACGGATCCTGAGGAAAGAAAACTCTCATCCCTACAAATTTCAGCTTGTGCAAAAACTCAACGAAGACGACCCCGACCGGCGACTGCAATTCTGTGAAACTATGATGAATCTTGTCAAACAAATCCAAATTTATACCAGCCAATACTTTTTTCCGATGAAGCCACATTTTGTCTAAACGGCACAGTGAACCGTCAAAATTGCAGGTATTGGAGTCGGTCGATTCCTCATTGGATCATCGAGGCACATACTCAACATCCGCAGAAATTAAATGTGTGGGCCGGAATAGTCGCAAACAGAATAATAGGACCTTTCTTCTTTGAAGAAACTCTCACAGGAGAAAGATATCTGGAGTTATTGCAAAATGATCTAGTTCCAGCGCTTGCAGTAATTTTCCCAAACGAGGATGATCCTGACTTTTCAGACAACACACTCTGGTTTCAGCTAGACGGAACACCCCTCATTATGCGCGCTCAGTTCGTGAATATTTAGACGTCATCTTTCCTCAGAGGTGGATTGACAGACGAGGACCGATAAAATGGTCCGCGAGATCCCCAGATCTTACACCACTTGATTATTTTTTATGGGGTTATTTAAAATCAGGAGTGTACTGCAGAAGACCACACAATTTAGCCGAACTACGAGATCGCATTAGAGATTAAATGGGATCCATTACCCCAGAAGTCATTCAGGATGTACAAGAAGAATTTGTACACATGCTTGCATTTTGCCAAGAAGTTGATGGACGGAATTTCGAACACTTAATTTAAAATTGTATTTGCTTATTAAAGAAATTTTCGTCTATTTATTGTAAATGAAAAATATATTTTTCATTTTGTAACATTCAATTGTCATTTATTCAATTCATAAATCTTGTTATGTAAGGTGGCAACATTTTTATACCGTTAAATCGACAATGAAAGGGTCTCTCAAATTAAATTAAAAAATTGGGTATTAAATTGGGTTGCCATCTGAAAAAATAAGTTGATGACGTCATTATCCAAAAACAAATGACATCTGAAAATAGACGTTCCCTGAAAAATGTGTGTTTTTATTAAACAAAATCGACCTGTTCGAGGATTTTTTCCAAAAATTTTTTGTTTCACATTTACTGAATTTATTCCATACTTTAGGCGCGCACTGTACATATAAGTCTAATAAGTAAAAAATAATTTGTATTTCATACCAGCATTTCGTTGCTGACATTTTGTAACAGCTATAACTTTAAGAAAAATGAAAAGTTTGCGAGAACTATAACTGTAAAATGTTTTTATATTTAAATTGTAATTATGAAAAAAGAACTCATGCATATTATGCAGTTCATTTCCAATAATTTATGGGGGTGCAGACATTTTTTGGAAACCATTTTCACAGGTTTCGTTTGATGTTTTTTTTTTAAATAACAGAAAAGCCTTCCATTTGGATCCAGTAATAACTACTGATCACGAACAAATAACGGACAAACGATCCACCTGCATCAAAAAAGTTACAAATTTCAAAAAAAGGCGGGTTAACTTCACGGAGCTAACGACTATACCCAAAGATACAGAATGAAATCTCCAGAAACGTTATCGCATTATGTGCGTCCATATTTCGCTCTTTTAAGCTTACCTGCATCCCAGCTCCAGTGGTGATAAGGAACTTCTAATTGCCAAAACTTCGTCTTTTCAAGTCCCGCATGTGATTTTCTAATTTGAATAACACATTAAGCAGATAAGTAAGGGGACAATGTATGAGAGATAAGAGCATTAAATTTGTCCGTGAAACGCTCTAACTCGATTATGTACTGTTTTTTTACAGAAAATATTATACCTAAATAACACAATGGGAACATTTATATTTATTGTTTAGATAAGCTTATCTCGAAAATTTGATTTCCTTTCGGAACGATATCGTTTTGCTTCGTGGTTTCCTTTTTTTTAAATATATTTATTTTGTTTCATTTGCTTCAACATTAAGCTACTTTTACACAATCCTTTCCTAATGTCATAATTAGGAAGCCACGCCCACCGTATTCTTGCTTCCTATTTAGGATGCGACTCTAAAGACGTTCGTACTTTATCCTGCGTCAGTATGCTTATGTCCTTTGCTTTCTGATTGGTTCTTCCTTTGTTACGTTCTTCCTTCGTTGAAAAAGCTTATTAGAAATTCGGGTAATGTTTAGTATATCGCGTTTTACCGGTTTTAGGTGTATTATACACCATATTTTAGGGGGTGGCTACTAGACCTAAGTAGGATATAATGGTAAAAAATCTTCAGGGAAAACTTGCGATTTTTGTTGCCAAAAATGGCTGCCTCCGGGCAGATCTTGGAAACGGCGTGCAAAATATTTGCGAAACATTTTGTTTCATAATCACCGAGTAAATACATTTTTTTTATACTTGTGACTTTTGCAAAGTTCTTATTTTGCGTACCGATACAACTATTGTAAAATCTCATAAACGAAATGTTGGGATGAAATAAAAATTCAAATTAACCTAACTTTTACAGATCTCAAAATGTCAAGAAAATCACAAGTAAAAAAGACTGTATTTACTCGGTGATTATGAAAAGTATTTCGCAGACATAACCGGAAAAAGTAATTTACGTTTTTAACGCTTAACTTGAAAGTAAAATAACTTTCTTTAAAATAACTTTTATTCAACGAAATAAATAATCGTTCTACAAGCAAATTCATTCCACGAGAAAAAAATTCTGGGTTCTTACTACTGAAGAAAGGCTCAACCTCAGTTTTGACTTTCTTCCTTCCGAATTGAACCGTTTATCACATAAAAAATTAGACAATGACAAAAATAAGTAATAGTAATATGAATAAATGTCTGGACTATACGGTGGATGAGGTAGAACTTCCCATTTAACACTTTGAAACTTCTGAAAGTCTCCGATGCGTGTGGTCTTGCGTTGTCATGAAGAGGCAGGACACATTTTCTATTGACTAAAGAAGCTCGTCTTTGAAGAAGTATTTCTTTAACTACGTCAGTTTAGGAGCACTAGACAGTCGCAATGATCGTTTGGTCTCTTGGTAAGTAGTCGATATAAATTATTCCTCGAGCAGTCCACCAAACAATAATCAAAATCTCTCTTGGTGTAGACTTTTCTTAGGTATCGTTCCACTAGGTTTATCAACTTCAACCCATTGTCCACATCGGCAAGAATTATCGTAATAAATCCATTTTTCATCGCATATAACAATACGATCAATGAAAGGCTCATTTGCCTTGCGTGCAAGTAGAGAATTGGCAATTGTCAAACGCATAATTTAGGTCGAATAAGGTCACACCCTGACAACCTTAATCAGAAAAATGTTACTGTTTCCAATCTCTATCCCGAGCTAGCCCTCATTATTTAACAACTTTCGAAAATTTGACCTTCATTCGACCGTGCCATGACCTTGTTGAGAAGTACCATTTTGGACGTAGAATTTCCCGCTCTTTTCGAATCCGGGGTCAAAAATAGTTATTTCCATTTGAAAAATTTGTTTTGACCTTCAAATAACCCTCAACGTCTAAGTCAAGGTCCTTGCCTAACAACTTTTGTATACGACTTTTTTTATTTTTTCGCTTATCGGCCGAGTTATTTCCCATTAAAGGTTAAAATGGTCATCCCGGTATTTAGATTTCCATATTAGCAAGTTAGTTACAAAAAATGAGTTAACAAAAAAATCTGAAAGAATGTCAAAAATATTCGATTTGTTATTAAAGGTAATGTAAAACAAATTCGATTTAAGATTTTTACATCCCCTCGAAAATATATATATATATATATATATATATATATATATATATATATATATCTGATTTTAAACGTTTTTTTTTGACATCTTGTCAATTTTTTTCTTTTTCGATAACTCGTATCATACCCTTTGATTTTCTGAAATTTGAAACTTTTCGCCGGTCACTATGTATTGTATTTAAACACCTAAATTTAGTCCCCAATTCATTCCAAGTACAGTGGTATAACATACATGGCATTTGAAAGTAATTCTAGTACCTAGTTATATTTATTTATATTGTAAAGTAATTGAAACATTTTTCATCCTCAATCATAGAGTTAAATGTGTAACAAAAAAAAGCCATACGTCGATAAGAGGACGAAGTAATAAACAAATCTTATTGAAATACTTCGGACTCATGTAGAAACTGACCAAATGATACATGTGTTTTTGTCAAAACCGTCACACTGACGTATCCCTTTTTTGTTACCAACATCTAACTTTGTAATTAAGGAGGGTGTAAATAGATATCAGTTACTTCGCAATATAATAATGTAACGTTTTATTTATTTCGGGTTCGTGAAAAATTAAACTCGCACTTTTAAACTAACACTATTTATTTAATTACTACAACTACTGACTAACACTATTTAACTATACTAATTTATTTTTATACAATTTATATTAGAGCGTTGCACGGAACGCCGCGCCGAGAAACAAATAGGAACTGAACTGTCCCGCGTCGAAACCCCGCGTTATATCTCCTTGCGGAGATTCCTCGAAGCTTCCGGGCCGATTCCCGAACCATCGGGCAAAAGCCGCGATCTTTCGACGCGGGCGCTGCCCGCGTACGTCATCGACGTTCAGTTGGCTGAATCATCGAAGCAGGCAGGGGCGGACTGGCCCAGCGTTCGTAACACTGCCCCCTCCTTAAAGACATTTCGTCTCGAATTGTATCGTCCTCTGGTCCGTGTCGATACCTGCAGAATGACCCATTCTTGCATCGGGAGGTCTGGTAGAAGAAGCAGTCCACAGTCTTCTCGTTGAGCGATCTCCTGGGGTTGTAACAGCATACCAGAATCTCAATTCCAGTAAACCGGAAGAGGACTTCTAGCATACTCCTGATCACCCTCCAATTCAGGCCATCTAGTCCGCTGGCTATCTTCGGTATCGCCAAACTGCTTATGCTCTGGGACAAGAGCACATCCCTCAGCTCGACTAGTGTGTCCCAGACAGTTTGATAAGTTGGTTTATGGTGCGATAGCTGCTTGGTCACCAAATAGAAAACGGACCTCTCTTTCTCCTGCTCGGCCGCCGTGATTTGAAGGACTCGTCCAACCTCTGGTCTTTGTCTGCGTAACTCCTCCAACTGTCCAAACGCCTTCTTGAAGGTGAGTGCAATCCCTCGGGACATTCGGAGGTCCGCTGCCACACAGTGAGCAAGACAGAAGTCAGCAGGAGTCTGGAACAGGTCACGTGGTTCTTCTCGCGTTACACCGTAGCGAGCTTTCTGGCCGTTGGAATGAAGCGACATGAATTCCTCGAAGGAGAGCTCGCCGTCTGGTGGACTGACGTGTCGAACTCTGGCTTCAGCTTGTTCGTCATTGCTTCCGGCGAAAGGGGCTAAACGGTTGAAATGGACCACCCTTGGTTTTCCTCTTGGCAACTTCTGGATTCGGTAGACTACATCGTTAATCCGGGTGACGACCTCATACGGACCTTCCCAGGAGCTTTGAAGTTTTGGAGATAACCCACGACGACGTTGTGGGTTATATAACCAGACTTGGTTGCCGGGCTGGTACCTGCCATCGTTGGCGTTGATGTCGTAGGTCTCCTTCATGCGGTCGCTGGCGCCCTGGATATTTGAACGGACTCGTTCGTGGATGTCGTCCATTCTCTGGCGTAAAGTACTGACGTAGTCCTCTCCAGCCACGTCGTCCCCTGGTGTACAGCCGAACTTCAGGTCACAGGGTAGACGCAGTTCACGGCCCATGACGATGCTTGCAGGTGTTTGCCCAGTTGTTTCGTGAACCGACGACCGGTAGGCTAGCAGGAACAGGTGGAGAAACTGGTCCCAGTCCCTCTGGTGGTCAGAGACTACTTTGGACAAGTACCGTTTAATGGTCCTATTCATTCGCTCCACCATTCCATCTGACTGCGGATGCAGTGCAGTTGTCCTCGTCTTACGGATGTCGAGTGTACGGCACACATTCTGAAACAGAATCGACTCGAAATTTCTCCCCTGGTCCGAATGTAATTCCAGAGGTACACCAAATCGACAAATCCAGTCCTTGATGAGAGCGTCCGCCACAGTAGAAGCCTCTTGGTTTGGAAGGGCATACGCTTCTACCCATTTGCTGAAATAATCCATCACGACGACGATGTATTTATTTCCATTATCTGTTTCCGGAAACGGACCTGCTACATCGATGGCAATTCTTTCAAACGGACTACCCACGTTGTATTGTCGCATTGGAGCCTTCGGGTGCCGTTGCGGACCATTACTTGCAGCGCACACCACGCATTTCTTGCACCACTCCTTCACGTCAGTAGTGCAGTTCACCCAGTAGAAACGCTCCCTAACTTTTCCCAGCGTCTTTGTTACTCCTAGGTGTCCGCCAGTGCTTCCATTGTGGATCTCCTCCAATACCTCTGGCACTCTGTTTCTGGGGACTATCAGTTGTTTTCGCTCTTCGGTACCGTCTGATTTCTCCAGAACGCGTTTTAAGAGTCCGTCGCTTAAGACGAGGGAATTCCACTGAGCCCAGTATGACTTTACGGTTGGTGAATACCGCGATACCTCCTCCCAAGTGGGTTTCCGATCTTCTTTCTTCCAATTCACAATTGGTTTCAGATTCGGGTCATTCTCTTGGTCTTTCAAAACCTTTTCCGACAGCCAATCATCGTTCACCGCCGTCGTTCTGTATACTAAGATGTCCTTTTCTTCTGCCCGCTGACAATGTTTGCAATCCTCAAAGCAGGGTCTTCTGGATAGCGCATCAGCGTTGCGGTGAACTTTGCCTGCACGATGTTCGGTGTCGAAATCAAATTCTTCTAGTCGCTCTATCCACCTGGCTACCTGTCCTTCAGGATTCTTGAACTGTAGAAGCCATTTTAGCGCCGCATGGTCCGTTCTCAGCAAGAATTTCCTCCCATACAGGTATTTATAGAAGTGTTCGACAGATTTCACTACCGCCAGTAGCTCCCGCCTGGTAACACAGTAGTTTCGCTCAGGTTTCGACAAGGTTTTACTGAAGTATCCAATAACCTTCTCTTGGCCGTCCTGAATCTGAGACAAAACTGCTCCCAAACCTACATTACTGGCATCGGTATCCAAAATGAATTTTCCATCTGGGAGAGGATAGCTCAGGATAGGTGCACTGGTCAACGCTTCCTTTAAATGTCGAAACGCTTCACTGCATTCATCGTCCCATTGGAACCGTCTTTCTCCTTCCGTGAGTCGAGTCAGTGGCTTGGCAATATTGGCAAATCCGGGCACATATCGACGATAGTAAGTGCATAACCCGAGGAAACTTCGTAGATCATGCTTATTGCCGGGTACTGGCCATTCTCGCACTGTTTTGATCTTCTGGTCATCCACTGCCACTCCTTGACTGGAAACAACATGGCCCAGATACCTCACTTCCTTCTGGAATAGATGACACTTTTTTCGGGCTAAGCTTTAGGCCAGAGGTTCGCAAACGTTGAAAGACCTCCTCCAGATTTTTCATGTGATCCTCGAAAGATTTTCCAACCACGATGATGTCGTCAAGATACACAAGACATGTCTTCCAAGAGAGTCCTTTTAACACTGTTTCCATCAGCCTCTCGAAGGTTGCCGGAGCGTTACATAATCCAAACGGCATTACGGTAAACTGCCATAGTCCCGTACCCAGAGTAAACGCAGTTTTCTCTCGATCCCGGTGTGCCAACTCTACTTGCCAATATCCACTCTTCAAATCTAGGGTTGAGAAAATCTTTGATCCTGATAGAGTATCCAAGGTGTCATCGATTCTAGGCAATGGATAGCTGTCTTTCTTTGTCACGTTGTTTAATTGACGGTAATCCACACAAAATCTGGTAGAGCCATCTTTCTTCTTTACCAATACAATTGGTGAAGCCCACGGACTATTAGATGGTTCAATGACCCCATCTTTTTCCATGTCCTGCACGATTTTATCGGCTTCCTCGCGTTTGGCTAATGGCAATCTTCTTGCTGTTTGTCGGATGGGCCGAGCGTCGCCCGTGTCGATTTTGTGTCGGATTACATTTGTCCTGCCCTTTCCACCTTGCCCATCGTCGAAAATGTCTGCGTACTTAGTAATCAGACTCCTTAGCTTCGTCGTTTGATCACTTCTCAAGGATCTTGAGGAAGATGATAGGAGGTTTGCTAACTCGCCTGTAATCTTCTTAACTGAATTTTCTTGAGCATCTAATTTTCGGATGACAGAGGAAACCGAAGAACAGTACCCTAAAACGATTCCTTTTCTTAGATTTACTGGGTGGTGATTAAGGTTCATTATTCTCACTGGTACTGTTTTCTCGGTCAACAACAGAGCTTTTCCTACAGCGATTCCCCTTGCTACCTCGCCGTCGTGAGATCTTGGCTCAAACATCATTATATTTCCAACACACGGGTTACCGGCCAAATGAGCGTCCAAGATCATTTCACTTCGTTCTGGCACTGCCGTATCCTCTGCCAGGACAACTCGAATTGTTTCCTCCGCCTTTCTATGTAGTACGATTTCCTCACCATTTATTTTCAGAACATTATTCTTGAAGTCTAGTTCAAATCCCTTGGTGTTCATAATGTCCATTCCAAGAATAAGTTCATCCTCAATTTCAGCTACCAGTGCTCGATGTTCAAACGACACGTTTCCAATGACAATTGTAACATTGCGTGTCATTGTGCCATTGTTTCATGCGAATTCTCGAAATTTCCATGCGACTACTTAACTCGGGGTTACTCAACCTGTCGATGTCGCTACCAGGTGACTTCATAGTGGTATTGATCATGCGTTGTTGTTCCCCCCTTCTAAAACCAACGTTGCAAATTTCCTTTCCATTTCTCGAAACTTATTCTGGAATTCTTCTTCTACGATAACTAACTTATTTTCTATTTCCCCAAATTTGCCGTCCATTTTCTTCTGGAGCCAACTAGAATTGTCCGTAATTTTCTGTTCTAAGCTATTTATATTCCCCAGTAATTTCTGTTCTAGGTTAGTAGAGTTTTCTATAAGTTTTTGTTCCATCCCTCTTAAGTTATCAGAATTTTCGACCAACCTTTGCTCCATCCCTCTTAAGTTTCCAGACGTTTCCTGGAGTTCCTGTTGCAAACTTTCTTTTAAACTTTGCAACGCCGAATTTATATCGCCGGCAATCTCGAATAAAGATATGTCGGGGTTTTCACCTTCGTTTTCCAGAGCTTCTTTAAGTCTATTTTGCAGATCGGCCTTTTTCCCTGTCGTCTCGCACTCCCGTTCTTCGAGTTCTCTTTTCAAATCCGCCACTTTAAGGTCCTTCAAAAATACCTGTCTTGAAGCCATTTCACTTAATTTATTTATCGCGAATTTATTTATTTAAATATTTTTATTATTGTTCTTTTTTTTCACACGCAACACCTGACACCAATGTAACGTTTTATTTATTTCGGGTTCGTGAGGTGTGAAAAATTAAACTCGCACTTTTAAACTAACACTATTTATTTAATTACTACAACTACTGACTAACACTATTTAACTATACTAATTTATTTTTATACATTTTATATTAGAGCGTTGTACGGAACGCCGCGCCGATATTCAAAATAGGAACTGAACTGTCCCGCGTCGAAACCCCGCGTTATATCTCCTTGCGGAGATTCCTCGAAGCTTCCGGGCCGATTCCCGAACCATCGGGCAAAAGCCGCGATCTTTCGACGCGGGCGCTGCCCGCGTACGTCATCGGCGTTCAGTTGGCTGGATCATCGAAGCAGGCAGGGGCGGACTGGCCCAGCGTTCGTAACAATAAAATATATGAAATAACCATCATTGAACCATGAACCATGACACCACTTTTAAATACTAATTGTGTTATATCACTCTAATTGGAATGAGGTGGGAGTAAATTTAGATATTTAATTACAAAGGGTGCTATTTTAAAAAAAATGGGGGTGGCTTCATAAGGGTTGTAAGACGCAATACGGATTTGAATTGTAATTAGTAGTTTTAGGTAGTAATAGGCAGGTCTATTCTTTATTCACGTTCGTATATTTTCAAATAATGGAGATACTGCCTATTAATATCATTCTGGGACACTGTATATATTGTTTTAATTTTTATTCTTGCATTGGAACCGTACACCGGATAGAGCCGGTCCTGTATCCACCATCAATAACTAACGAAATTTTACTGAAAGAAAGATGCTTAGGACCCACTTCTCGATAAAGGTGACAACGTTTCCTTTTCTATCGGAAAGTCTGACGCAAATAAATTATCAGAGACTTTGACAGTAAACATCTCGTTTCTGATATGCCGCCAAAAAAATTTATGAAAAGTTTACAGTGTCACGGTTGTGCAATACATATTTCATGTTAAGAATCTCGGCGATAGGTGATGTCAAAATAGCCAACGGGGTTCCGATTTTCAGCGAGATTTATCCCGTTTTCAAATATTTGACATGGTAAGGCGTGATATATGCGAATCTCAGACCAAATACGCATACATACATATATATATTTTATGTATGAACTTTTAGAATAAGTATTGACGTTGGACTATCCTTTAGAGAGGTGCTAATCTGGTACATAAATCAGAAAATATATAAATCACAAAATGTTACATAGACGCAGGGCTAGAGGCTCTCAAACATATTTAAGAGAATGCTTACTGTTTTTATATTTATACAGTACACCAAGAATAACGTTGCACAAATATTTTTGAGCACCACGAACGTGGTATTAGAACGACCATATCGGAGAAATATTACCAATTCCCCACCCCACACTTTAATGACTTTTTATCTATACTAGTGATATTTTTTTGTCTAGGTCCTGTACCATGCAGCCAGCTAGTGATATTTGCACACTATAAAGTAAATGTAAAGGGTGTCCCAGAATTTACGCACGATTTGCATTAAACAGAAAACACAGATTTGTTTTTTCAATTGTATTTTTTTATTGAAATATAAAGTACATGGAGTTGTACTTTAATTAAACTTTTGGAATTGGAGATTAACCCATTAACGCCCAAACTTACACAATTCTTCGTCCTTTTTGGAGCGTCAATCTCGAAGGGAAATTAATGAATTCACTCAATAAAAACCACTTATCCTAATGTCTTCGGATGTGATCTTTCGATTTCCGGGGTCAGAATTGTGATTAAATGCTCTGAAAAAAAAATGGCTGACTTTATGGATAAAAAGTACTGAAAATTTGGGGATTATTTTTTTATATTATTTTTTTTTTAGTCCAAAAAAGTACTCTAACCTATTCCGGATTGTGGAGGGAGGTGGAGGCAATAGTTGGAGTTGATGATAGAATTTTTTTTGCCGACCTCAACTGATTCTAATCTTTTCAAAATGGCGGATATTGCATAAAATCTCATGATATGAATTTTTCTCTAGTATTAACGAGAAAATAATGTTATTGTGAGTTTTTCTTGATCCACAGTCATTTTCCTCAATGAAAACAATACTACAGAATATATTTGACAAAATTTTCAATTTTCAATGATGGCGGATTCAAAATGGAGGCCGGATTTCTCAAGAAATGGCGTGTTTTTCATTAAAAAAAGTAAATAGGAGTTTGGAATTATACTTTTCCTGTGTCATTTTATGTTTTAGTAACATTTTGAGTTATTCCGGTTGAAAAAAGTCTGAAATCCAAGATGGCGGACATCATTCTTGAAAATTCAAAATTTGAAAACGGAAAAATTACAGTCATATTTTACATAGAATTCTGATGGAAAATGTCCTCTCAATCTTTTGCATAAAAATGCGTTCTATCTGAGTAAAAAATTATTTGTCATTCTAACCTCAAAACGAGGTTTTTCCGGTGTCGAGGTTCTCATGATTTCATCATGAGAATTATATATTATGCACTTAGGGATGCTCGGGCGCCAACTACTCGCCGGAAGTACACAACCTACTTGTTTCTCGTGGTGAAAATACGATTTTTTCTCACACCCACCAGAAAGTACGTTCTACGTACTATTCTTTGAATAAATATGCAAGTCCTGGAAAAAAAATCGTCAATGCGCCCGAATTCCAAATATATATATTCTATTTATATGCGAAGAAGTTTCGAAAAAAAAATCTTCAATGCGCCTACATCCCTAAGTGCATAATATATAATTCTCATGATTTCATCATGAGAACCTCAACACCGGAAAAAAACCTCGTTTTGAGGTTAGAATTACAAATAATTTTTTACTCAGGTAGAACGCATTTTTATGAAAATTTTGAGAGGACATTTTCCATCGGAATTCTACGTAAAATGTGACTGTAATTTTTTCCGTTTCCAAATTTTGAATTTTCAAGAATGATGTCCGCCATACTGAATCCGCCATCTTGGATTTCAGACTTTTTTTCACCTGGAATAACTCAAAATGTTACTAAAACATAAAATGACATAGGAAAAGTATAATTACAAACTTCTATTTACTTTTTTTTAATGAAAAACACGCCATTTCTTGAGAAATCCGGCTGCCATTTTGAATCCGCCATCATTGAAAATTGAAAATTTAGTCAAATATATTCTGTAGTATTGTTTTGATTGAGGAAAATGACTGTGGATCAAGAAAAACTCACAATAACATTATTTTCTCGTTAATACTAGAGAAAAATTCATATTTCATGAGATTTTATGCAATATCCGCCATTTTGAAAAGATTAGAGTCCGTTGAGGTCGGCAAAAAAATTCTATCATCAACGCTAACTATTGCCTCCACCTCCCTCCACAATCCGGAGTAGGTTAGAGTACTTTTTGGACTAAAAAAAAATTATATAACAAAAATAATCCCCAAATTTTTAGTACTTTTATCCATAAAGTCAGCCATATTTTTTTTCTAGAGCATTTAATCACAATTCTGACCCCGGAAATCGAAATATCACATCCGAAAACATTAGGATAAGTGGTTTTTATTGAGTGAATTCATTAATTTCCCTTCGAGATTGACGCTCCAAAAAGGACGAAAAATTGTGTCCTTTTGGGCTTTAATGGGTTAACGTACATGGAGTTGGATGGATTATGTATGGGAATGGTAATGGTCATGGCGGAATTCTCCATGACCATTTTGCATAAATGTGGTTGAGTTGATGCAGATTTGAATTTTCTCCTTCAATGCACGGGTAGATACGAGCTTGTTGACATAGACCTTTGACCTCAAATAACCCCATCGAAAGAAATCCAATGGTGTTAAATCACATGATCTAGGGGGCCAAATCTGATCACCGAAACGAAAGAGTACACGACCAGAAAATGTCTCAAGCAGTAATTGGATTGTTTCAGGGGCTCAACCATATTGCGCCGTCTTGTTGAAACCGCATCGTCCACAATTTAGCATCGTCCACAACATCATCCAATTTAGGCGAAAAGAACTCTGTTATCATATCGCGATATAGAGCACCAGTAACAATAACTGCTTGACCCACCTCATTTTCGAAGAAGTATGGTTCAATGACGCCTCCAACCCAAAATCCGCAACAAACAGTGACAGGTTGGGGATACATCTGTTTTTCGACAATCACATGTGGGTTCTCTGAACCCCCAAATACGGAAATTTTGACGATTAACGAAGCCATCAAAGTGAAAATGAGTTTCATCGCTTGGGCTGATTTTGCTCGAAAATCAGCATGCACTTGTTGTTCAATAATCCATTCAACGAACTATCTTTTCTGTGCATAGTCATTAGGTTGCAGTTCTTGTGTCAATTGAACTTTACAAGCATGGAGACGCAGATCTTTAGTGAGTATATGCTGTGGAAAGCGTCTTTTAGTGAGTATATGCTGTAGAAATTTGCAATTCTTGTCCACGACGCCGAATAGATTTTCCTGGACTTTCACCTACACTCTCGCGCACTGCTGCGATATCACCATTTGAACGGCTTGTTATTGGGCAGCCAGTGTGTTTAGCATCCCCAATTGGGTAAGACTTCGGTTTAGAAAGATGAATAAATTTAAGGGCAATATATATATTTCGATAGAGGAGGATTCCCTGAGCATAGAGGCACAAATATTTTTTTCAGGAAACGAATCCTAAAAAAGTTATGATTTTTTTTATATTCCATATTAAGTCTATGAGAACTTTTACTTAGCAAGATATATCATAGATGGCGCCAAGAAACTACAATATTAATAACATAACAACCGACTATAACTAACCTAACCTATCCTGTATAAACTTTATAACTGCGATACAACTGAAATATATCAAATATTATTCAAAATGTAAATCAGAATGCAATAAGAAAATTAGCCGCGGAAGTCACCATATTGACGGCGGATAGCGCACAGAAGAGATTCGAAGGGATCGCGCTTATGTTTACAATTCCATCGCCGCCAAAGGTACTCGCAAAGATGATCTGCGAAGGCATCTTCACGAACATGATGACCATGAAAATAGCCTTTTGCAGCCCTCCAAAGCGACTCGGCTCTCTAAGTGTAAGCACCAATCGGACCTATATAAATAGAAATTATTGATATAAAAATATTTACAATATAATGATCAACTTACTGACAAAGTTCTTGCTATGGTTTACAGTTTCATATAAGTAACCATGGGAAGGCAGAGACAGATAAGCTGCCATTCGTCCGTCCAGATTATAGAACCAGGTGCCACATGTTGCTCGATTATAAGTATAAGCGAAGCAGCGCTACGGCAATTTTCAGGACATACGACCATACGAAAGTCCTCACTGCGTTCAACACCGATCCCTAGAACCCAACGTCCTTCAACTAAACGTCCTTCAACGATCCTCCACGATTGTATTTGCGCGTCCAAATTTCGATTCGTCAATTTGGACATGAATTCCAGAGCCACCGATTTGTCCTCTAGCTTCTTGATCAGCATAGAAACCATCCACCACCATTTCACGAGATTTTTGATAGCTAAACAGTAGGGTTAATAACTCGCTTCTTCAATTTAAAACACTTTATTCTATTAACAACTCTACAGTTCGTCGATCTTAACTCTGTAACATTCCAATCACAACTCACTTTATCCTAGCAATAACACCACTATTTATATTTTTTACATGTTCTAAAAAATTCATATGACATCTAGAATATTTAATATGTCATTCCATACAATTCTTTACTAACAGCTAGTGTATAAACTAAATATACTAAGTATGTGAACTATAAAACTTAATAATTGTCAGCTGTCACTAATGACACTTAAAAAAATGTCACAATAGGGTTACAAAAAAATGAATAATTAGGCATAATTAATTCAGAATGTTTATACAAACGGTACTTAAGTGAATTGGTTACTCAGACTTTCGTTCTCTTTCTTTACAGATGTCTCACCTCGCCCCAACCGCCTGCATTAAACATTAATTTAATCGTATTACCTTACACAAATAATAATGATATTGTAAGTAACATTAAAAATTTTGTTTTACATTATTAATATAGCTTTCTCTGTCTCTCTTTCGTTTATTTGTTTCTCATACAGAAATAAAGCTCACAAAATTTTAGGAGTCTTTTCCTGAAATAAAAAATTGTGTTTCTATACTCAGGGGCCCTCCTCTATCGAAATGCATATACTACCCCTAAATTTATTCATCTTTCTAAACCGAAGTTGAGCCTAAATTTTCCGACCATATTTTGTAGGAAATTTGTGAACTGTAGCAGCCAAACTTTTATTATTTTTGAAATAACCTTCAACAATGAAAACGCGTTGTTCTTTCGTGTAGTGCTCCATTTTTACTAACCCTAAACTGGCAGCTGTCAAACTGTTTTCTTTTTGTGGTTGCAAACACTTTACCGCACAAATGGCGGCAAATTAAAATCTTGCGTGAATTATGGGACAACGTATATAACCTGAAAAGTAAATGTACATTCAGTAAGTTTCAGCTATTATCTGTGTTCAATAAATGGAACTGAAACTAAACTTGATGTGCTCCTTGCCAATGACTACGTGGCCCGAATAAATCTATCAAATAATTTACTCAGTAGTAAATTTTATCGGTAATTGAATTTGCATGCCAAATTACTTTACCGTCGACTGCTGATAATGTTTTAAACTAGACACGCCATAAATCATTTAAATAATTTTGTTAATTATGCCGAAAAACTGTAATTATTGTAGTAACAAATCTATGTAGGTATTTTTTTAAACCATTCATTTTGTATTTATCCATTCATTTGCGCTTTTACAAATTGTGTTCAAAATTTGGACTTCCTATGGCAAACTTAATGAAAATATTTTCAAGTTGGCTGCACTTCCGGTGATATCTGAAGTCAGCAACAATTTTATTTGAAATGAAATATTGGCTTATTTATTGCACATTTCGTTTCTATTGTGAAAAACGGTTATAAAAATATGTATATATTTCACAAATATTTTACAAGCCCATTCCAAGATCTTCTGGTGGGCACATTTTTATTATTGTTTTTTTTTGCAAGTTTGAAGTTTTTTTTTGCTATTCTATTCTTCTACTTAGGTCTAGTAATCACATCCTAAAAAATGATGTTGGTATGGGACCCACATCATATTTTTAACAGATAAAATTATCATAACAGAACATGGGTTCTCTAATGAATATATATGAGCACCTCAAATTCCACCATCCGCCACTGCCCTTAAAATATCTGTAATTTTTTTTTTTGCACAATGGTAAGTGAAGGAGTAAGATGCCCCTGTGGCTTTATCGCTTGTTTATTTTCAACAAGCGCGTCAACAACAAAGTTTTGTAACAAGACAAGAACAAAAGAACTCTCTACAAGACAACACGCATTACTGTAGTAATGAAGTTTAAAGCGTGTTTAAACCTGTTTAAATCCTGTAGATAGTTCTTTGTTTTTGTATTGTTACATTTATTACATACATATGTATATAGAATAGAACTGCCAATGTTCGTAACTTTTCACCTATATGATAGTAATAACAACATTGATGAAGCCCTGAAGAAGGAGAAATAAATCTCCGAAACGTTGGCAAAAAGTCAAATAGTTATTGTTTATTCCCGGACCTAAAATCCAACAAACCAAAGATTATTGTCTCTTAAGTTATAAAAAAGTGAATCCACCTACCTACAACGAATTTTGAAGGGAATCGAAAATCTGCCTTATAGGCCAGTCAATAGATCTTTTTGACATGACACGATTGATACCTGAAATCCGACTACGGGATAGTTTTAAGTTCAGTCCTTAGATGAAAATGTATATGAATTGGACTAGGAAATAGTTGCACTTTTTTTTTAATAACAAATTAGTGAAAAAAAAATGGAGTTTTTTCAGTTTTTTTGCTTATAGAAGAAAAGCTATTGAAGCAATCACATCGCATCCAATAGGAAAGTTGTTCAAACACCTTTAAAATGAAAAAAAAATCAAGTCAATCGGGACATTTTTCGTTGAGAAAACTCGGAAAAAACGCAAAAAAATTACCTTTTTCTTAATAAATTCGTAATTCGAGTATTTTTGCATTAGAGTCAATCTTGTGGGAAAATGTAAGTAATATCACGAAGAATGAGCGTGCAAAAACTGGATTATGTCCGAGGAATAGTTTTTGCACAATAGTCGAATAAAGTTTTTATATCGTATTTTGAATATTCCATAACACGTCGAGCGATAAATTAAATAACGTTTTCTCGACGGATTCGGAAACTACAGAGTGTAAACTACAATTCGTCCATTTACTTTCTTTCATTTAAATGCCATTAAATTGGTGTAAAACGCCTCTGAACACCGCGCAAAATGTTCGGCGGCGCGCTGACAGCCGAGCGAAGCGGCGGCAGCGACCAGCAAATTTCGCGCGGTGTTCAGAGGCGTTTTACACCAATTTAATGGCATTTAAATGAAACAAAGTAAATGGACGAATTGTAGTTTACCCTCTGTAGTTTCCGAATCCGTCGAGAAAATGTTATTTAATGTATCGCTCGACGTGTTATGGAATATTCAAAATACGATGTAAAAAACTTTATTCGACTATTGTGCAAAAAACTATTCATCGGACATAATCCAGTTTTTTCACGCTCATTCTTCGTGATATTACCTACATTTTCCCACAATATTGACTATTCTAATGAAAAAATACTCGAATTACGAATTTATTAAGAAAAGGTAATTTTTTGCGTTTTTTCCAAGCTTTCAGCGAAAAATGTACCGATTGACTTTATTTTTTTTTCATTTTAAAGGTTTTTAAATTATCTACAACTTTCCTATTGGATGCGATGTAATTTCTTCAATAGCTTTTCTTCTATAAGCAAAAAACTGAAAAAAACTCAATTTTTTTTCACTAATTTGTTATTAAAAAAAAGTGCAACTATTTCCTAGTCCAATTCATATACGTTTTCATCTAAGGACTGAACTTAAAAGTACCCCATAGTCGGATTTCAGGTATCAATCGTGTCATAAACTCACCCCTTTTCGAGCTCTATTGACTGGCGTATTAGCAATCCTCATCCTTTAGGACTTCTTTATCCTCTATCACTTGTATTACAATTAACATTTATCAAACCCGTATTTTCATCGCTGGTAATTATTGTGTATTCTGTTTCAGCTTCGCAGAATTTCCCTGTGTGTAACTTCTAAAGTGACGGAGGTAACCATCGAACGGATAGACGGATCGCTTGGTATTACCCTGAGGGGAGGTCTAGTACCCGAACATCCTCACCTCAGCCGTCCTCTTGTCATTACACAAGTTCGACAGAACGGCCCTGCCCACAGGTATGTGTCTGCCAGAATTCTCTACAGTCTATTTTAGGCCCCGATACGATACCCCAAAAGAAGGGTTTCGACAGTAATAAAAAAAAAACTTCCTCGTTCATAGAAATTGAAATGCATAATTACAAAGAGTTTTTACTTACAAAAATGAATGTGTGAGTGAATGTTCGTTTTGCATTTTAAATGTTTCGTTACACAAATTGAACCATCGCAAATGTAAATACATAGTTATGATATAAGAACCGACCACCTGATATCTGTCCTCATAATATCGGGTATCCCCGAGAATTCTGACCCAATTTGATCGTAAATATCCTTTGACAGAGCGAACTTAGAAGGATGCAGTTTTCGCCAGTCGATTCATTTTTTCAATAGTTTTTTTCGTACTATGTTAAAAACTGGTAACTTGTCCTACAAGGTGTTTTATACATGGTCAAATTCAAAATCTGTTACTATTTTGAACACCAAACGAAATATGTTTACACCAAACAAAATCTGAAATCTTCCGCTTTCACAAATGTATAGTTTGTAACACTTTACTTTCAAAATTGATCAATAATTTTATTTTTAAAAACATCGTGTTTTGGACGTCCCAGAAAATTCTGATCATATCTTTTCACAGAGCAAACTTACAAGGATGAAGTTTTCGCCAATCGATTTACTATCTCAAAAAGTTTTTTCCTGCTATGTTAAAACTTTGTTACTTGTCCTACATGGTATTTTTGAAATGTGATCAATTTCAATGTCAAATTTGCCACTGTGTTGAATGCAACACCCTGTATATGTTTACACCAAACAAAAGCTGCATTTTTCCGCTTGCCAAGAATGTACGCATCGTTACACTTTCCTTTCAAAATTACCTAGTAATTGAAATTAATATAACAAGAATACAGAAAAATGAACCTACTTCATTAATTTCAATAAGAAGTCTCTGACATTGTCATTTCAATATTGCGAAGAAACTTTCCAAAATGAAACGGATGGAGTGCGGTATCCAAAAAAAAGTATGGTCCTTTCTTTTTCAATGGGGGAAAAATTACTGGCAAAGCAATTGTGTGTTTATGGAATGGAATGAAGATGAAAACGGCATGCAGTTCTTTCTCGGAGACGGTGTTATTGGCTTATTTTTTCGGAACTAGCACAACAACAAAAGCCATCAACAGTGTGGTGGAATTATTAAATGATTAGCAGTATGTTACAATCCAATAATAATGTAGACATTTCAAAATATTTCAAACTAATTACATTTCTGAAACAAAATGGGAAAGATTACACGCCCAAGAAAGCTGCGATTTTTACGAGTACACAAATTAGTGATTTTTTAAATAATGCTCCCGATGAAGTCAATTTAATGGCCAAGGTTGTTGTTGTATTTGGGATTGCAGGAGCTTGTCGAATTTGTGAAATCAGCCAGGTAATATTAGATTATATTGAAGATTCGGGAACGTTATTAATTGTGAAACTTAAGCAAACAAAGAATGTAATATAAACAGGAGATTTGTAGTTACTGAAGAATATATTAAATTTTACTGAATGTACATAGCCCTTCGTCCAGCAGCAGCAAAGGATCGCCGCCTGTTTTATGCATATCGCAATGGAAAATGTATCAACCAGTTTGTGGGTAAACATTTTATAAGGTACCTGAAACAGTAGCTGGTTTTCTTCAACTTGAAAATGCTAACTCATATACAGGTCATTCATTTCGAAGATCATCTACTACACTTTTAGTTGAATCTGGGGGAGACTTGATGACACTAAAGAAACATGGCGGTTGGAAGTCATCAACGGTCGCTGAGGGTATGTTGATGAATCTGTAGCACACAGGACAGAAATAGCTAATAAAGTGTTTAGAACGTGTGGCAGTGCTGAAATAAACCCGATTTGCGACGAGCTACATCAACGGCAGTTGTGTCCATGGCAGAAAAAAATATAATTTCAACATAAGAAAATTCGACTGTTGTACCGAATAGTTCAAGGAACATGTCATTCATGCAATGCACATTTAATAATTGTACTTTTGATATAAACGAAATGTAACTTTTGTAAGTATAACAAAATATTCTAAAATTAAATATCTATTCTTTCCTTATGTGTATATATATCCGGGAAAAAAGTAATTTCATAAAAAGTGATATTTTGTTACCTGTCAACAGGGATAAAATGTCAAATTTCAGATACTTTTTTTTGTTTTAAAACAACTCTCACATGCTTTGAAATTAGTTTTCATCTATATTGAAAATAAGTCCCATATTCTAGCATTTTATACCTGCTTTTTAGATTTTTTTAATGTTTCTAATTCCTCAGAAATTCCTAATTTTCGGTAAAGTGACTTAATGAGTCCTTTCTAACTTTGCAATAAAAAATAAAATAACCGCTTTGACAACCATTCGTTGCATAATTTCCATATCCCGTTTCAGAAGACAAAATTCAGGTCCTAATGATGGCAGCTATTTTTCTGCACAGTTCCGCTAGCAAACAAAAGAACTGTAGAACATCGACAATTTAGATGTTAATAAAACCAAGAAGAGGCAGCGTAAGAACAAAGGAATAATGTGATTTTACGTGGAATAATGTGTGTTAAGCTAACACGACGAATCGGGTCCAGAAATCGTTGGCTTAAAACCGCTCGACCACTCGCAATCTTGAACTTTGTGGATTAGCCAGGCGTGACACGGGACCGAGAGCTAAGTTACTGTTATCAGATTAACGATGACAGTAAGGGCTGCATCCCTTGTCTCAATTAAATGGAGAGTTAAACTGCCTAAACGCAACTAATAAGGTCGCCATAGCGCTACGACTGATTGTTAATCACCGGGATCTTATGGCAATGGCCTACATGTTTCAGTTCGCTTGAATCAATAGGGCAGTGTTTCTCAAAGGATATACCCCAGCTCATTAATGTGCCGCAAAATTGTTTCCATTTTTTTTAATTATGTGTGATGCGGTTTGTGAAAATGTACCAGATGTCGGAAAAACTGTTTTCGGGTGGGGGTCAGATTTCGATAGAGCATAAAGGACAATGGTAAAAATAGCCGTTTTTTAACGCATCTGGGGCACGAACGAAACCCTACAGAAATGATTGTTTATGATTAGTAGAAGTCAATAATATGCATATAAAACCCTAAAAGTCCGGGGAAAACTAGTGCGCTATCTATATAGTACATCATCTCAATCGACTGCTAGTCTACAAGACAGTTACAACAAAAATAAAAAGTTTTTAAACCCAAATACCAGACCATATACCTTTTTTTGGTTTTTGGGCCGCTGAATCCAAATCTGAGATTCGTTTAGCTATGTCACCTCAAGATTTCTTTTGGAGCTCATTTGAAGGTTATATCAGGCTCATATTATGTAATTATAAGGTCGAATATAGTAAACATGTTCCAATAACTTGTTCTATATGTTTTCGGGATCACCCGATCTGAATCCGAAGTCCATTTGATCACACTGTTGAGGTTCAAGGTCATTCCAAGGTCAATCGAGAATCATTCTAGGGTTACTATAAGGTCAAATTAAGAATAAAACGCTGCACGTTTCTAACCATAGACATAATTATGTCTATGTTCCTGACACTTGTTCTATAAGTTTAAATCGGAGGTTCATTTGATTATACTATTGAGTTTTAAGGTCATTCGCCTGAAAAGACTGTCTCAAAAAAAATGTCTCTAGCGTTAATATAGCTCGAACTGGAAGCAGGTAAAGTTTCAATATGTAAAATCGTAATTTTGAGAAAAAAATTTGATATCTCGTCTTCTATTGCTCCAATCCGATTGAAATTTTGGTATGATGTCCTACGAATATGTACCTACAGATCATGTATGTACGATATATTTCTATCGATATATATCTATTGGATCGCTAGTATGGGCGATACATTTTTCGACTTGAAACTGCGTTTTGAGCTGTAACGCAAAATTCACTTTTCCGACACCTGGTACCTTTTCACAGACCGCATCACATTTATTTAACTATTTTTATATTTTATTTTGGTGGTAAGAACTGTTTGCATAACACGATTATAGTAAATCTAAGTAAAAAAAAAAAAATAATTTTCTTTGTATTTATTTAATTTAGAAATTTCTAGGATTGCATATGTATGTAGGTACGAGGTGTGTAAATTAAGTAGGTAATCAGACTGATTTTTTAATTGGAAAATTTTTTTGTTGGAATAGAATTACAATTCAGTATTGTCTCTTTCAAAATAACTTCCTTGGGAAGCCATACAGCGCTTGAGACGGCTCTTCCATTCCTCATAGCAGTGCTAGAACTCATATACTGGAATAACCTTCATCTGCTTGGTTATAGCCGTTTGAATGTTTTCTATGGTCCTAAAATGATGGTAGAGAAAAAAGTCCCAAATACTCAAATCAGGCAATGAGGGAGGCTGAGGAGCCACAGGAATGATTTTACTGGCTAAAAACTCATTTACTGAAATGGCTGTGTGACAAGGCGCATTGTCGTGATGCAACATCCAGTGGTTCTTAATGTTTGGTCTCACACACATGACCCTTTTTCGAAGTTTTTCAAGAACCTCGATGTAAAAGTGTTGATTTACTATTTGGCCTGAAGACACAAACTCTTTGTGGGCAATTCCCTGGCTATCAAAAAAGCAACAGTATGCATTTGATCTTCGACTTGCTCATTTTTGCTTTTTTGGGTCTTGGAGAGCTTGAAGAACAAACAAATGACTCTAACAAGTTCAAATTTGTACTGAATGTGCATTACATATACCGCATCATTTTTTTTTTTTTTGAAAATATGCCACGAAAGTAAAAAAGATTGAGAAACACCACAATAAGGCATTATTATTTACTTAATCAATAACCAACAACCAAGAAACAAGTGCAATATAAGAGCGATTGTTTTATCTTGGCCACCACAGTTTATTCGTAAACGAAAGGCTAAAAAAATTCGTCTAAAGGAAATTATAATCTGAAAAAAAGTATTATGTTCCTACCATCTAAATCTAGAATTAGTCATTAGTCATGAATAAAAGAACAGCGACACTTCGAACATTTTTTTCCAAGAACATATCACTTTTATGGCATCTTCTAATTTAGAGATCATTTTCCAAATACAATTTTTTAATATTTCCATTTCTTCAAAAGTTGAAGTGACCTGTGTAATATTACATCTACATAATTTAAAATATGTTACATCTTCATGTTATAAAGTATTTAACAGTAGGCCAAACGTTTTATACAAATTTGACGACGTTTAGTTATTTTTTTTAATGGCTCGTTATCCAATAATAAGCGTTAAATGTTAAGTGACCGTGTCCAACCGCCTATAAATTACGAAAACTGGTGGAAGATTTTCCAGATCTTAAGGTAAACGGATCTGTGGTCATTTGCACAGTGTGTAACGAATCGTTGTGTGTTTAGCACAAACAACATCGTAAATTTTATGATATTTATTTATTTATTTAGAGAACAGGAATACAAACGGGACGAACCCAAGACACGTATCTACTATATACACAAAATTAATAACAATAATTACTGCGAGTGAAATTACAATAGAGTGGTTCTAAAACAGAATATAAAAAAAAAATAACGTCAGTTGTATAAATATATGAGGTTAGCTAGAACAGTCGGTTAACGAAACAATATATTTTTTTTAATTAATTAAGAACTTTCTTGTTTTAAATTTATTTTCACTTATATTTTATCTACCTGCCTTAATAATTAATTAAGAACTTTCTTGTATTAAATTTATTTTCACTTATATTTTATCTACCTGCCTTATAAAATTGTATTAAAAAAAACTACGGTACTGACATTCTCGGTGGTAAACCGAGAATGTCAAACCATGCGCCCTGATGAGAAGAATATTACGAGCAGTAATACCCATTTCTTACTCAACTTGATCATTGATATTTTTTAAACTCTACTAAACGTTTAGAAATAATAAGGTGTTATTTATGCTGAGAAGCGGGTAAAAAAGAATTGGATATACCATTTGAGGCACCAGAACTAGTAATTTTTTGCTTATTTGAAAATGTATCACCAGATCTCGACAAGCTCCTTGTGCGATCTAAAGCTTTCTATAAGTACTATAATTTTAACAGAAAATTAATGCAATATGAGTTGTGTTACCAACAAATTGTGGAAACTAAGCGTTTGACACAAATTATTGACATTTTTTTCCAAAGCCTTCTACGCTAATTTCTCATTTGCATTCAATTTATTGTGGTATATTTGGAGCTATAAGGATTTATAGCTCCGTTAATTTTCATCCTAGCGAAAAACCTGATAAACATTTTTATTCTAAATTACAATACATTTTATAAAAAATAAATATCATACAGAATATTCCATTTAAAAAAATGATTAATAATAACGGAATTACCTATGGCGCGCACCTAATTTGGATAAGATATTTTGCTGCAGAAGTCAACATGACCAAAAAAGTACCAAATATGATATCAATTGAAACAATAATTGACCAGTCCAATGCATGTTTCCTATATTGTTCATCATTTTGTCTAAAGCAAAAGTCAAGTCCTAAATTGGAAATACATATACTGCGATTATGCTTAAATCTAGCAATAGTGCTGACTTATGTATGTCGCTGCACGTATACCGTGTGTGTAAACTAGACATCGGCCAGTAATGAAAAAGGACAAACAGAAGTGAGACGACAGATAAGAAGCAACCGCACACGCATCGAAGATAGTGAGGAAATATAACCGGCCCTCTCACCACCTGTGCTTGGTGTTAGAATGAGAAGGGTAGCATTTGTCCTTTTTCACAACTGGCCGATGTCGGCTTTACACAAACTGTATACTTCTAGGGGTAGTAAACTAACGATAGTAAACAACTTGACGGGTATGATTGCCAGATTATCTGCTTTTTGACAAAACCTAACAAGTTCTAAGAATATGTTATGCAAAGCTGCACCAGTATGTTCCTTTCGTCAAAAGTCCAAACAGTGTTTCGAAATGCGGCTTATAATAATATTTGATTATTACCGATAATGTGGTGTAGTATTAGGTATGCTTTCAGTAATTCATTTACAAGTAGTCAACGCTATTTAAAAAAACCCTGAGAAATATAAACTATATTTTCGTAAAAGTAAGTAAAGGGGACTTGTTAAGTTTTGCGGGCAAGCTACAGAAATATCGGCATTTTTTACGCCCCTGCAGGAATTTAATTGAAGGTAAAAGAAATATTGCCGCTGTAAAAACTTTAATTGTTTTTCCTCCAGTGTCAATATTGACTTGACGAGTGAGAGCATCCACACGAACATTTAGCGAGAAATGGACCAACTTTAAGCACCCACACCTTAGCTGTACCGTCTTCCTTTTAGATAATATTACTGTGGAGAGCTCTTGTTCACATTTTTTTTTGTAGATCTCGCAATAAGTACTATAAAAAAGTCGTCGGTGTTCTAGGACCTTAGAGAAACGAAATAATATGAATATACTAAATTTTTTTAACTGTGGCATATATTATTTCCAATCTTACAAGGGAACTATCAAACATGTTACAAATCAATTTCAATCTTGTTTATATATGCCCGTCAGTCTGCAAAACCCCTATTTTGTTATCTTTTGCTCCCTATCTAACGTTTAAAAGCTCAATATGAGATTCCATTTGTGATAACGATAACTGTATCCACATAATATAAAAATATAATATTCAAAAGATATATTTTTCTGAAATTTTAAAATATTTATTTCAAGAGGGTTTACGTAAATTATTTTTTTTAATGAAATACTTACGAAATTCGCATGTATTCGCGTTAATTGTTACACAGATATTAAGAATGAGGTGTATAGTTCTTGTTTTTACCAAATATGAGTGCAGCCAAATGCAGCTGAAAAAGTTCTTGATTTTTTTCTGGAACAGTTCGCTGCAGAGAATAATTGCGATAAACTAAGAATGGTTTCGAAAATTTGTTTCACAATTTGCTATTCACATTGGATCCATTCATTTCCACAGTCATGTGTACTAAAAAAGTTTCGGAAACAGAACAATATCGATTTTCGAAGATGATGACGTTGAAGAAGAAATGAAAACTTGCAGTTCAGAACAGAGTCTACGTAAGATTCAGAAAATTAAAGTTGAAAATCAGACTTCAAATTGACAATTTTTCGTGTTTTTTCATATCTTTACATATACCGTGTGTGTAAAGTCGACATCGGCCAGTTATGAAAAAGCCGCAAAAAAAACCGCACACGCATCGAAGGTAGTGAGGGAATAAGACCGGCCCATTCACCACCTGTGCTTGTTGTTAGACCGAGAAGTGTAACATTTGTCCTTTTTCACAACTGGCCGATGTCGGCTTTACACAAACTGTATATCTTATAATTTAATTCTGTTTTTTTTTTAACAGAATTGAATATAAAAATAATGTAAATAAATGTAAATATAAAAAATATCTAAAGGAGATGCAATTTTTGTCTAAATTATATTAACCCTTTTTTCCTAACTGAAACTATCTCAGTAATTTGTATGTCTCTTGAGAACTTTAACTTTGATAAGTTGTCTACTTTTTGCAAATGTTAAAAAAAATATTGGTTGTATGTGATAACTAAAGCCGGCAGATCAGGGCGGCGGGCCATAATCGTACGCGTCATATTACTTACTACTTGTATGTGCAAAAACAAAATTCATGAAAACAATAAACTGTTGCAATTTATAAAGAGATGGGTTAAACTTACCCTGTTATTTACGTTGAGATGTGTGAAAACTGTGTGGGCCGCCGCGCTGTTAGCCGGCTTTAGTGATAACACTTGAACACTTGCCGAGTAGAATACACCTATATTTTTTTTCACATTTTTTTTTGGGTTTTTTTATACCCATCATTAGGGGCAACAATTTTAAAATTAAAAAATCGGTCAATACGACACTTTTTTTTGTTTTGTTTTTTTCTTAAAACAAAAGTTCATTCATTTTACTATCGATCCCCCCTAGTCCGATAATGGGCCTGAAGTAAGTTCAAGGAGAATTTTTTTTTAAATTATGATAATTAAAAAAAAAACTATTTTTAAAGACTTAAAATTTTTTAATTCATATTCGATGTAAGATTTGCATAATTTACAATGATTGAGTCGATTTAGTGACGTCAGAGTTATGATTTTAAACATTTTTTCATTTAAAAAATTTTAATTATTTTCTTAGAAATCCAAAGATTATAAAATATTGTAAAATAATTGTATACAATAAAATTTGGATTAACTACTTTAGTTTTTTTATTACAAAACCTGAATACTACGGAAACAAAATTTTAGAAATAAATATTTACAATTTTTACTTATAAATTTATGAAGAAAATAAGTAAAATTTTTTTAAATGAAAAAAGCTTAAAACAATAACTCTGACATCACTAAATCGAATCAATCATTGTAAATTACGCAAATCTTACATCGAATAGGAATTCAAACAAATTTAAACCTTTAAAAATAGTTTTTTTTTTTAATTATCATAATTTAAAAACTTTTTTTTAGAAAAATAAAACAAAAAAAATTGTCATATTTTAATTTTAAAATTTTAACCCTAGGTGTCCAAAATTTTGGAAATCGTATTTTCTTTCGAAAAGCTACCTCCACACAAATTTTAGACCAAATCTAAAATTTTGTTGTCCGACTTAACATGGAATGTCCCATGTAATACTCATGTCCCATCAGTGGCGGTCCGTGGAATTTGACATGCTCATATTTCCGTAAGGAGGCATGGGACCCACACCATATTTTAGGGGGTGGTTACTATACCTAAGTAGAAGGCTATAATGGCGAAAAATCTTCAGGGAAAACTTGCGAAAAATTTTTTCCAAAAAGGGCTGCCTCCGGGCAGAATTTTGGAAACGGCTTGCAAAATATTTGCGAAGCATTTTTTTCATAATCACCGAGTAAATACAATTTTTAATACTTGTGATTTTTGCAAAATTCTTATTTTTCTTAAAGATACAACTATTGTAAAATCTCACACACGAAATGTTGGGATGAAATAAAAATTCAAATTACCATAACTTTTACAGATCTCAAAATGTCAAAAAATCACAAGTATAAAAAAAATTGTATTTACTCGGTGATTATGAAAAAAAATATTTCGCAAATATTTTGCAAGCCGTTTTCAAGATCTGCCCGGAGGCAGCCATTTTTGGAAAAAAAATTCGCAAGTTTTCCCTGAAGATTTGTTGCCATTATAGCCTTCTACTTAGGTCTAGTAACTACCCCCTAAAATATGGTATGGGTCCCATGCCTCCTTACGAAAATACGAGCATGTCAAATTCCACGGACCGCCACTGTGTCCCATGTAATACATGTATACAACTCATGTAATACAAAATGATCTATCATTATGAACGAACATAATTTTGCACTCCTAAATAACCAGTTTGCCCCACTGTGCTGCGGCCCGAAGAATCTCGAAAAATCGGCCTCCTTCTCGATTCATCCAGAAAAAGCCAGCGCCTTCGAGATGGGCCTCTGTGATACTTTGCGATGAGTCACTCTTGTTTTTTTAAGCTGACCGAGCTGTGAACGAGCTTTTGACGATTTCGCCACAGTATAGCAAATATTACCAGCTAAAAAAAAATATATGTGCAAGGGAAGGCAGTGTGAAAGAGAAGGAGGTATGGATCGGCCACGTCTTAGCCGCCATGGCTGACAATAAGCATAACCCGGAGTCAAATCATCGGGATCACTGATCGTGACCTACTTACTAATGGTTAGGCACTCGAATAGACCCCGCTCCGCTTTTTTTGGCGGATTTGAACAGCGGTCATTTTATAAGTTTGACCTCTTATCATGTTCAGTGTCCTTCATTTTGTGTTATTAATTACTTTTTAAATGAAAATACTTTATGAAAAACGTTGTTTATTTATTTTTTATTATACAAGACGTCCAACGTATTTAATTAAAAAATATTCATCATTGGCCGTTGAGTAATAGAGCGGCAATGTGCACGCCTGGGAATGCAGGAGTCCCCGAGACTCCTGCATTCCCTGCATTCAGACCCACACAGGACTAATTTTTTTTATTATTATTCCTTAACCAGGTCATTTCATAATCAGGTACACATCACTTGCTCGCATTCAAATACGCGCAGATGTGTGATCATGCACATAGCACGAAAACAGGTCTGCTGCTATAAGTTTGCTAACTGTCTTACAAGATGGCGGACCTTCAAATTTTCCTCCCACTTACGTCTTAGTAATGGCTATCCCAGTGCCCACCTGCCACGATCCAAGAGGGTTGGTCTGAGCATGTAGACGCAGGTGGGGCTTTAGGGAAGGAGTATATGCGCAGAAACGCTTTGTCTTTGAAAGGTGTTGAAAGCCTTATCCTGTACACATACAGAATGCCCATTATGATATTAGCAGATGTGAGAACAAAGTCAGTAGGAGTGAGAAGAGATGTGAACAAAGATATAATACTACCCATTAGTATACAGAGAAGTGATCCACACGATCCGACTTTGAGTTGTGCTTATTGCCAGCAATGGCGGCCAACACGTGGCCCATTCCACACTGCATCCCCTTCCACACCGCATCCCCTTCCACACCGTCACCCCTTCCACACCGCCTTCTCTTGCACATAGTTTTTTTTAAGCTGGTAATATTGACTATATCTAAGTCAATACCGGCCGACCCTGTATACGTACATATGTACGAATCTTTAGAATAATTTTGCGTGTATTCTAAGTGGATTTTAATGCCTTTATAAGATCCAACTGTCTTTATAACTGTATTACAAGTCGTAGAACTATTTCTCGTGGTCGACGTCTTCGTGCTTGTAATAATAATAAACGGTATTCTGCTCAAAGGTAGCACATCCGCGGCCAATATAATTATATATCTTCCAAACTTAGGCAATAACGCCATAGAAGTGCTATGTACATACATTTAATAACACCGCAAGCAAGTTAGAACAGTTTACATATGGTGAACTGCATCGCTGTATCGATATTCTGGTTGACCAACTTTGCAACTCAATTCAAACTAAATATTAGGATCATTAAACAAACTCTCCCGTGAGCACTGTGCAGTCTTAGTGATTTCGATTGCGTTAACAACTACGAGTAATCTAATGAGCAATATGTTTCTATAGTATAAAATATTTCCAATCTAAGTTTAAAATTATATACTCGTATATATATATAAAAAAAAAACAAGAGCGTGGCATTTCCTCCTGAGACAGAACTGCAATGACCATGAACACGTGCCATCCATAAACGCGCGCGTAACTTACTTTTCAAGGTTTTATTATAATATTTTAAAAATCATTTATGTATTTGCAACGAATGTAACATGTAGCACTGCTTTGCAGGCTTATTAACTAATAAATTATGACAGGAATAAATGGAAACAATAGGTACTTAGGTACTACTTAACAGTTTGCCTCTAGTTTCTAAAATCAGGTGAAATGAGAGGTATATTTATATTGTATGTTCGTTTGTATAAAGATATCCTACAGCGTGCAAAAAAGTCGCGCCCGGACAGTGGCGTGGGTATACAGGGGCAATAACTATGCGCTTAAAAGTACGGTTTATACTTTAACTATGATATACTTTAACTGTCTATATAATTTCTCTATCTATATATATAATTTATACTTTAACTATCATATATAGTTGTATAGTGCCGGCTCTGCGTGACCGCATATTCATCATAGAGAAGCTTTTTTCTTTACTGTACACTAAAATTTGATATGGTTACATAAAGATATTTTCGCAAAAAAAACACATTTAAAGTTAACTCTTTGAAATTAATAAAAAAATGAGATACTCAAAGTATCTGAAGTTAAGACGTTTAAGTAATAACAGACATCATTTTTTATTTTCTGTATCTATGTTCAAACATTTCTTATTTTAATTAATTAACTAATCCTAATTTTGCGTTTTTAAGTTTTATAAATTAATAATGAATCGCTTGAGTGAAAAGAAAAGAATTGAAATTTTAATAATGAGGAGGGTATGGCAGTGGCGGTGCGTGATATTTCAGTTAGCCATATCTTGAAAACGACGCATGGGACCCACTTCACTTTTTAGGTGATGACTAAACACCTCTTACAGAAAGGATTTATAGTGAAAAAACCGTCAGCAAAGTTTGCGAAAAAATTTTCAAAAACACTGGAGCACTCTCTGGGTTTTCAGTAAAGCTCTGTGGAATATTTGCAGTATATTTTTTTTCATAATCTAGAAACAAATATAAGCAGACGTTTTTCGATTTGTTACAAAATATGTTTGTTTCAAAAAGTTATAGCCATTTTAATTTTGGGAAACAAAATGTTCCTATAAAATTAAAATTAAAATGGCCATAACTTTTTGAAAAAAAAAATATTTTGCAACAAATCGAAAAACGTCTCCTTATATTTGTTTCTAGATTATGAAAAAAAAATATACTGCAAATATCCCACAGAGCATTACTGAGAACCCAGGGAGTGCTCCAGTGTTTTTGAAAAATTTTTCGCAAACTTTGTTAACGGTTTTTTTCACTATAAATCCTTTCTGTAAGAGGTGTATAGTCATCACCTAAAAAGTGAAGTGGGTCCCATGCGTCGTTTTCAAGATATGGCTAACTGAAATATCACGCACCGCCACTGGGGTATGGAGACATGCAGAGATCCCAAGACCAAGTTTGTGTACTGTTTCCAATGTCTCACCAGATGTCCAATAAATCAGTCAACACTAAACCGACTCATCAAGAAATTTTAACTAACTGGTAGCGTTAAAGATGCCGCTAAATCAAGAACTGCAACCGCAGGAGGTAAAGCGTTGAATATCTTGCTCTCAGTGCAACAAAATCCAATCCAATCTTCCAGGATCTTGGTCTTAATTTAAATGGTGTTGTTAATCGACTTAATAACCGTTAATAACTGGTCAAGTTATAACCCCCAGTTATTCCAAGAAGCGCATACCCAAAATCCCCAAAAAGTTTGGGCAGGCATTGCTGAAGCACATGACATATTGTTTAACCTTTCTTCCTAGACAGAAATAATGTTGAAAATGTTATTAACCAACAACTGTGGTTCCAACAGGATGTAGCACCACCACATTTTGTGGCAAATATCAGGGAGTTTTTAAATACACAATTTCCAGGACGCTGGATAGGCAGAAGAAGTACAATTGGATGGTTAGCGTGCTCCCCGGATCTAAATCATCCCTTAGATTTTTTTCTGTGGGGCTATTTAAATTGTAAAGTTTATGTCAATCAACCATATGAAGACTTGAAACAGAAAATTTCAAATAAAATCCGGGATATTCCTGATGACTTAGTAAATGTTATTGAAGAGTTTCGGGACCGGCTTGGGTATTGCTTAGCGGAATATGGAAGACACCTTCAACAACTCATTCGCTAACTATTGTTTTGTTGTTTCATATTTAAAACATAAATAATTAAGTAAGCAATTCATTAAGTAATCAATACATTCTTTTATAAAAATTAACTTTGTTTTTTTATTTACGTATTACGTTATTACGTATTTTTTGCGAAAATTTCTTTCAAATCAATTTAATTCAATCGAATTATAGTGTACAGTAAAGAGAAACAGCTACTCTTTCGCGAAAACAAAATTATTTCATATTGACAGAAACGTGGCAAATAAACTGATGAAAATCTTTTATTCAGGAGGTTCCTTCATACACAAGGATAATAAAAAGTTACAGGCATTGCCACGCTGTATGATAATATGATCGGGAGTAATCCACAATCTCACAAGAATAATCACAATTCTTACAAATTACTACATAAATAATTATATTTGTACACTGTCAAACTATAAAAAATCACACTACACATTTTTTTGTTTTACAACATATAACTAAGGTCCGAGAAAGTATGCTGTCACACAGAGCCGGCACTATACAACTCTATGATAGTTAAAGTATAAACTGTATTTTTTAGCGCATATTTCTTGCCCCTGTATACTCACGCCACTGTCCGTGCGTAGAATGTTATCACAGCATAAAGAAGACCAGCGAAATCTCTCTATTGTTGAAGTGAGTAAGCCAGATTTCGTGACCTCGGACTACTGGTCAGTGCACGTGTTTTAACGACTTGCAACGGAACGAGGCATAATTGCCATCAGGGTTGTACTAAGAATTTTAAAGAAAATATTTTTGCATTCATTTTTACACGATGAATATATGACAACATGTTGTCATATATGAATATATGACAAAAACAATTATATTAAGAATACGTAAATAAACATTAATTTAACCCTTATTAAAAATTATTGAGATGAACAGTAATGTATATTCGCATTATTCATACGCAGTAATCTTATAAAACATGCAACTTTTAAATACGTCTCTGGATCATCGATGCGCAGCATGCAATGTGTCTACTTATGCTTTTGGATAGAGTGGTTTTGCTGGTCTTCCTTATACTGTGATGTTATCCCGAACGAAGTCTTCGCGGGAACCCGGGACGCCGTAATGCACTTTCTCCCATAAGACGGCGAGCTATTCCGATAGTGTTCTACCTGCCGGCGGTGTAAACGGGTCGACCATCGCATTGAAAACAAATTTTTGTCGCAAGTTAGTCACTCGTGAATTCGTTTACTATACTTATTAAATGATTTTGTATGGATTTCTGCAATAATGGCATAATCGTTACCATTTCTGAATAGACTTAATAAGATTGAAAATTACAAGGATTTTACAATAGATATACCTGGTACGGCAAGGAAAGAGGTATTGGAAGAGGAGATGAATTTTGGTTTGATGTGTGCATAATGTTTTGCGTAATGTAGCCTTGCGTGGAACGTAGTCGACAATATTCAATTCACTTTAGACGTTTTTAATGAAAAGCATTTTAATATAACAAGGACAGTGATGCCCCAATGTGGAGGAAGAGGCTTGAGAAGAATATCGACAAGCATCGAGGTGATGTCCTCAATGAATTTCTAGCAGGAAACAACTCTCGAAGGGTCATGGCTAAAACACAAACCATAGCTAGAAAAGCGCAGATAGATCTGAATAATGCAGACCATCGGCAACAACTATTGAACCTCAAAGATCTTCTAAGACAAAAGGCGAAAGCGAAGGGTGCCAGGCTACGTAGTTATAACAAGCTGACAAAAAAAAGCAACAGAATGCTGTGTTCGAGAACAACCAAGAGCAATTTCTGAGAAGCTTAGAGAAACAGGATGAAGACCAACATGCAGAAATCGATCCAGCGCGATTCACAACGTACTGGAATTCTATAACCCCGAGGCATGCATAACGAGAATGCACCGTGGATTGAGGAAATTGAATCACTCAACGAAGATCTCAACCAAATTACAATCGGAAGTATTACAGAAGAGGACGTAACCTCGGCAATCAAAAGGACCAAGAACTGGAAAACTCCAGGCCCCGATGGAATACACAATTTCTGGCTGAAGCAACTACCTGCATCTCATGGCATTCTGGCAAGGTGTTTCACGGATGCGATCAACGATCCGCATGTCTTACCTGAATTCCTGATGACAGGCAACACGTTCATGCTTTTCAAGAAGGGTGATGCTGCACAACCGAAGAATTACACATCCATCACGTCTGTCCACAATATATAAGTTATTCAAGTCCATCATAAATGAAAAAATTTACCGTCAGTGCTTGGAAAACAACATATTTTAGGAATAACAAAAGGGATACGTCAGAGGCGCAGCGGGTTGTAAACATCAACAGACAATCGATTCTGTGGTATTGAAATAAGCCCAAGTAAAAAGAAGAAACCTGCATATGTGTTACATCGACTACAGCAAGGCGTTCGACTCGGTACCTCACGATTGGCTACTTAAAGTCCTGGAAATTTACATAGTGTGCCCTCGGATAAGAGCTCTTCTCCAACATCTTATGCAGTAATGGAAAACAAACATTTGGGTCTCTGTAGGTAACACAGGTCAAGTTGAAATCAAGAAAAGAATCTTCCAAGGTGATTCACTGTCACCGGTTTGGTTCTGTCTGGCACTCAACCCATTATCAACACTACTGAATAAGACAAGAGCTGGGTACAAGATCGACATGAGAAACCGAGCAACACTCACTCACCTGCTCTACATGGATGATCTAAAACTATTCAATGGGTCTACTAGGACCTTCAGCGATGACATCAAAATGTCCCTTGGCCTGGACAAATGCACCACACTGAGTATTGTGAAGGGAGCACCTCATAACAACCCAGAGATGTATGCCGACATTCATCAACTACCACCGAAAGAGCAATACCCTTACCTCGGAAAGATAACAAGATCAACCACACACAACTGAAGAAAGAATTCCAAGAGAACTATAAGAACCAGGTGACAAAGTTGCTGAATACTCTCTTATCTGGAGGCAATCTTATCAAAGCCATCAACTCATGGGCTGTCCCAGTGTTGACATACTCTTTCGGAATCGTCAAGTGGTCCGTTACTGATCTCGATGAGCTCGACAGACTTACCAGGCGGCTCCTAACAATTCCGACACTTACACACTAACCGTTCAGTAATCAAACTCTACTTGCCTCGATAACAAGGTGGGAGTTGTCTATTAAACATAACAAATCAGTGCCTTAATCAAGAAGCTTCCTTAAGAAGAAAAATACTAACCAACAGGGACCCGCTAATAACAGCAGTAGCAAGAGAGGATGCTGGTTACACGCCTTTGAACCTGGTATGTGAACTTCTTCCGGTCGACATACCAACAGAAGAGGAGCTCCGGACACAATGGATGGAACATGCTTTACAGGGCCGTTTTCCAAACATGCTACAGCCAGACCCATCGACAAAGAAAATTCCTTAAAATGGCTTACCGACGGTTATCTGTACCCCGAAACCGAAGGCTTCTTGACTGCGATTCAGGACATGGTTATAAAAACAAGAAATTACCAGAAGCATATACTGAGAGACGACGTCGAAGACGTGTGTAGGAAATATGGATGTGCAGGCGAAACTATAGAACACATAATAGGAGGGTGTCCCGCGCTAGCAGAGTCAGCATATATCGGCAGCCACAACCAGCTTGCGAGGATGGTCCACCAACGACTGGCACTCAAGTATTGCCTGTTAGCGAAGACTCCGCCATACTACAAATATACTCCGGAAGCTGTGCTGGAATCGGAAGTTGCAGTGACATACGCCCTAGTAATATCGGCAGAGGGAGTTACGACGACCAGACTCAACAAGAATATCGCGGCATTAGGACTGTCTTATAATATTATAAGAAATAGCCAGAAGGCAGTTGTACTACAAGCTTGTCACATTGTTAGAAAGATTTTGAGATAGGAAGAATTTCCTCCCCTGGGCTGAGCCTAATTTCTGCTGGAGGCGGGGATGAGATATCAAGCCATCACAATCTGCAGCAGGAATAGGTGAATGTTTCCCAGCGTTTACGCTGAGAAGTGTGACTATAAAGTCGGCGTAGTAATAATAATAATAATACTTAGATACATACAGGGTATTTGATTGATTATTCTACTTATGAGTATGACATTTCCTATAATACGGGACAGAGAAATTACAAAGTACAAAGAAAAAATATAAGAACAAAAATGTTGTTAATTTATCTCCGGTTTATTGCCTTTTCCATAAGGACAATCGAACATCTGGATATACCTACTCGAAAAATCGAAAACTCAGTGATGTACAATAGTTTTTTTTTTCGTATTTCTCATATTTTAACCTCGGAATCGTGATTCTCAGAAAAATTAGTGTAATTAATTTAATTCGAAATTCGGCAAAATTTTTTGCGCCTGTATTAAAAACGTCCTTTTGAAAATATATAATAAAATATATTTCTAATTTCTATTAAAACTATTATTAATGTTTCTCCATTAAAAGTGAGCTATGAAAGCACGTAATTATTAAAGTTTTGAATCCTTTTGAAAATATCCTAGTTAAATTCATTTTCGCACAGTTTCGATAACAAGCAAAATGCTTTTAAAGCTTTGAAAAGTAAAATATGCATGGAACGTTATAAGCTTTTTGTTTGATTTTAAATGTAATAAGAAATTAAAGCCTTTTTTAATTTAAACAAACCGTAAAATTGTTTTAGAACTTCGTAACTCATTAAAAAATATGTAATTTTGAGCGTTAAATTTAAACTGAATTTAAGTACCACAGAAATCAGCATTCTGTATTTTACTCTTCAAAATCAACAAAACTGTGTTAGAAAAACAACATACATCATATTCAATTCCATAAATAAATCTTAGTAGATCATTATTTTCCATATTATGAAGCAAAACAAAATAAAACATATAACGTACAAGTACATAACGCGCGTATTAAATTAATTTCACTTCGCATATAAAATAATTTAATTATAACTATAATTATAACATTTTAATTAATTTCCATTAGCGTCGCCTATAATAAATTAAAATAAAAGTTCAATAATTGGTTATACATCAAATAAATTTACGGTGACTTCACATCTAAATGTAATTAAGAAATATCGACATTCTGTTTATTATAGAATAGACGATATGAAACAAAGGACCACGCACACAATACACAGGATTCTGGACACTGGTTAAATTTTCCGGAGACGGACTCTTTAGGGGTTTTTTAGGTCGCAGAAATCATTTTTTTAGTTTATTTGGTCATATGAACCCTTATAAGGGGTGAAATAGGGGTTGTATAGGGTGAAAATAGCATATTTAAAAAAGGTCAGGTTTGAAAATTCAAAACTATTTCTTGGTGGGTTTTCATAAAATGGACCACAAAAAATTGTGTGGATGACAAAAAAAACGCAGAACCAGTTTTGGAAGTTTTCTTAAATCAATCTCTCTTAAAAATATAGCATTTTCAGCATGTGCAATCCCGATTTCATCAGCTTAAAGAGTTGCATAAGATCAAATAGAACCCGAAACTAGAATAACCGATAAAAAAATCCCTAAGAAATAGTTAAGAAGTAATCTGATTCATTTTAAATAGGCCTTTTTCACCCTCTACAACCCCTATTTCACCCCCTTACCAGGGTTCATATGATCAAATAAACCAGAAAAATAAATTCTGCGACCTAAAAAACCCCGAAATAGTCCATCTCCGGAAAATTTAACCGGTATCCAAAATCCTGTGTATTGTGTGCGTGGTCCTTTACAAAGTAGGTTAGGCATGCTTTCAGAAATGTTTTGTATTACGTGATGGTTATTGTGTATTTTAATAATTGTGAGTTTATTACATTTGTTGTTTGATATAACACATGGAAATATATATTTGTTTTTTTAGAATTTGGTTATTTACGTAAGTAATAGATGCAACATGTGTTTATTAATTATGATAGTTTAAAATAATAATCAGGACGTCAATAATAACACTGGTCAACCAAAAAAAAAATACTGGGACAAGAATAGGTCTAGGGGGGTAAGAAATGGCCGTTTTTGGCTAAATTATGTTTCTAAATTATGATATGTCATTTTTTGATTTTTCAGTTTGGATTTTGGATTCGTAATCAGCATTCTCGACAATCGGTTTTGAGTTAATCTCTTTAACGAACAGTAAATTTGAGTAACACTTGAAATAAAAATCAGAAAATTGGAATTTTCGGTTGAAATAGCTCATAATGTTCACACCAGTAAGCTAATGCGAAAAATTTTATTTTTAATAATAAAATTGGTTTTATTATGACAAACAACGGACGTCATAAATTCTTCCTAACGATTCTTTTTTGTTTTACCTTTTATATCTACCTTTTATATATGTTATTATACATATATTTACATATGTTACAATTTTTAGGCCATGTTTACTCAAAAAAAATCAATTTACAGGAAACTCCGATCTAATGACACCTACTCCAAAATTGGATTTAGCGACCCAACAAACTACTCCAGACCTATTCTTCTCCCAGTAAATTTCCGATTTTTTTTGTTGACCAGTGTAATCAAACAACAATTCAATGTTACGTCAACTTTTGACAGAAAAATTTCCAGCAGGCCAAAAATTTCTAGAAATTTTTTTCGTTGCTATGGTAACTAATAAAAATAAGAACATCCGATGGGTTTGAAGATATATATGTGAATCTTTCTTAAAAAATAATAATTATATTAATGTCTCTTTTATACACGCCCTCAATCCATTCAGATCCACTTGTTGGCTGAAATGCTTAATTGCTATTCCTAGGTTGTCCGTTTATCACCTGCTTCATTATTTCAACAGCATACTGTTCTTACTGAGAGTCTAACACTTCCTTGTTTGCAATTTACTCTTCCAGTTTACCTGTACAAATTAAGAAATCGTTTTACTAACCAGTTAAAACTGCGTTTGGGAAAACTTCTTGAATTCCAGGTCACTGGTTCTTGGTATCGCTAATCTCCATGTATTACTCAGTCGATACCCGTCCTCCCTATTAAAATTATTATTGTTTTTCATGATCTCCAGGGATTCTCTAATTATTCTTGGGCAATATCTTGTAGTTTTGTCTAACACTCTGATGTTCTCATAATCGATTTTGTGGTTCTCGTTGGTATGAACATGTTCCGCTATTGCTGACTTGTCTGTATTCCCCAATCTGGTGTGTCGTTGATGTTCTTTGATCCTACATTGTATACTTCTTCCCGTCTCTCCAATGTAGCTTTTCCCTTTTTTTTAAATTTACCTGTGGGAAAAGCTACATTGGACAGACGGAAGAAGTATACAATATAGGATCAAAGAACATCAACGACACACCAGACTGGGGAATACAGACAAGTCAGCAATAGCGGAACATGTTCATACCAACGAGAACCACAAAATCGATTATGAGAACATCAGAGTGTTAGACAAAACTACAAGATATTACCCAAGAATAATTAGAGAATCCCTGGAGATCATGAAAAGCAATAATAATAATTTTAAGGGCGAACGGGTATCGACTGAGGTAATACATGGAGATTAGCGATACAAAATCAGTGACCTGGAATGTCATGGTCAACCGAGCTCGACGGATGTGCAGCCAACCATAGCAGAGCCTAGGTATATAACGAGGGAGCAAAAGACGACAACACCAGTCTTTAGAAACCTTCTGAAGAAGTTGACAGCATGATCAGCGAAACGTCAAGTCAATTTAGACGACCGCGGCAAAACCCGGAAGAAATAACTTTATTATTATTGTCTTTTTTGATTGACTTTATACGAGGTTTATACGGGTAGTTGCGCCACCAATTTACAATATACCTTGTATTAACTTTGTAGTGACAAAGCATTTCTTTTACAGGAGCGGTTTGATACGAGTGGGTGACAGACTGCTGAAGGTAGACCAACACTCCCTGGTGAACAAGACCCTCCTGGAGGCTCAACAGATCCTGAAGGAGAACACGCAGTCGAACACGCACGGCATCATCCTGACCACTCTGGCCATAGAGTACGACGTCAGCATCATGGAGTCGGTCAAGTACGCCAGCGGGCCTCTCCTCCTGGAGATCGACCGGCAGCTGGAGGAGGAGTTCGGCCTGGTGCTCACCAACTGCTGCGAACTGGAGCCGGACGACATCCTCACCGCCGGCTACTACGTGGAGAACATAGTGCCGGCCAGCACGGCGGACAGATGCGGGGCGCTGTCCGTCGGTGATCAACTGCTCGCCATCGACGACCTGATGTTGGAGAACTGGTCGGGAAGCACGCAGGACGCGGAGCGGCTGCTGAGGAGGGCCACCAAGCTGCAGATTCTGCCCGTGCACGCGCTCCGCAGGGCAACCTCAAGGAACACCTATGGTGAGTGGAGTTTTCCGTTCTGCACACAATAGACCAAGTGTAACGGTAGTAAAAGTAATATTTGTGTAAAACTTAAGTGGCATCCTGAATCTTAAATTAAAGATTTTCACTGAAGACTTATTCTGAATGTTAACACCATTAGATTTGTTCCAGGAAGAAGTTAAAAACATGTTTGCAGCAATATTTTAGTGCGCATGATTGCTAGGAACATGTTTGAAACATTGTTTGAAATGTTTTCAATAATTTTCAGTTGGTACAATCTACCACGTTATTTTGTACCGTAATCCGTAGTGACAATATTGTTCCGTAGTTTGTGGTACACTCACATTCAAAATATGAAAGTTAGATCATCGTCATTGTCCAAATCACTTTCTGAAGATGAAGACGTCTCAAAATCGTAGTCATCATACAGAAAATCCATGTTTGTTTACACAATAAATAAAAATTGATTATCACTAGCACACAAAAAAATGCATTCAGATACACAACAACAGTTATTGACACCAACGAAAAAGTTAGTGCACAAATGTTTGTCCAAGACTTGCGAACTTTTAATACATGTTGACATTTGAGGAGCGTCCATGCAAAACTGCACATGTCCGTTAAAAGTAGTTTTGAGATACAGTGGACGCCGCTTATAAGACTCACTTTGGGACCGGCAAAAAGTGAGTCTTATAAGCGGATGAACCTTATAAGCGAAGGGGGAAAAACAAGATTTTAGAATGTATGTAATACACAAACTTTATTTTACCTGTGAATAGACATAATACAACACAATAGCGTGTTATTTACTTATAAAAAAAAGGTAACTCTTCAAATACATACGTACAAACATACATAATCAGTTCAAAGTTTAAGATGGTTTAAAGAAATTTTTTTATTTTTGTTTGTTTTTTTGTTACTTTCCATCATTTCAATTATGTATTTTTCATAAACTGAGTCTTATATCCGAAGTGGTGAGTCTTATAACCGAGTTTTTTTTCAGTGTATTCGGATACGTCTGGACTGTTTTTGGCGATTTTGAGTCTTATAGGCTACTGAACCTTATATCCGTGAGTCTTATAAGCGGCGTCCACTGTATCTTCCAAAAACTGTTTGTGAAATGGCTACTGACTCGTAGTTAACGAAAATATCTCTGAATATACCTATATTGGCACTGATTTATAAAACATTTTGAAAGAAAAAAAATTCTGAAAAATAACTACAAAAGTATCACTTTTAATTTGGACATGTTCAATTTTGTTCGGACTAAGTGAACATGTTTAATTTTGATTGAAATAACTAATGGACATGTGTTATTTTGAACGATTATATATTGATACAGTAACAGAAAATTTAGCATTTAGTGATACAGTAGCAGAAAGTTTAACAATGACAGGAATGTTAGGAAATCAATAACTAATCACTATGGTAAGAAATACCTTTTAGACTTGTCTTCTTCGGGTTTTGATATATTACTACTCTGCCGCCTCCTACAACCAACGTTAATTAACCCCACGGAGACGTCCATCTTTCCATAATAAAGTATCTGTAAGATTAATGTAATAATATTACCGCCCACGTACGCCACAAAATAATATTTTATTAGCACTACTGTTATTTCTTGTTGCTTGTACTTTATAGGTTACTTACACACTAATGACTTGGGGAAATCACATGGTTTAATAATATGGTTTCCTATTATCATGTTAGAACAGTATTTCCGTCTATTAGTGAAATTCTGCACACAAACCAAGCCCCAACATAGCAATAAATAAATCTAATTTATCGGCAATTTATGTGCAGTTTTGAGCTAACCCATGCAGATACCTATATGTTTCTCCATGGACATGTGTAATTATGATCGAAATGCTTAATCAATTGCTGCCGTTGGACATGTGTTGTTATGACTGGAGATCTGTATATTGCAATGGGTTTACTAAAGGACAACATAGGTTTTCCACAATTTTGACATTGCAGCTGGGTATAATTCAGAAAATCCTTCAACATTAAATCGTTAACTCATTTCGAAGACAACCTGGACATGTGCAGTTTTGCATTGACGCTCCTCATTTGAGAGTGACGTTTAATAAAACATCTCAGAAAAGTCACTGACAAATGCAGTAAGTCACTAACAAGTGTATAAACAATAAACTTGTTACCAACTTTCAGATATTGGTACAGTAGTTCCTTATGCGCAGACTCCTGACTGTTTCTAACATTTATGACATGATACTGGAACAAACCTATTATGCACTTATATAAAAATATTGGCGCACATCCCTATATCTAGATTATATGTTTGTTCTGGTTTCATTGATACAGTTCTAGAACTGTCAGGCGCATGCGTATCTGTTATATTTCGTTCCGAGTTAAGTCAGCAACATTTTTGGCATTTTTGACCATTGTTGACATCTAGTAATATGTTCAAGATTTTTTAAGTCAGTTTTAGAATATTATAGAATAGTACGGTACCTTTGAAATTAGTACTCGTTCTCAGTGGCGGCCGGTGGAATTTGACTCGTATTTCCGTAAGGAGGCTTGGGACCCTCACCATATTTTAGGGAGTGTTTATTAGACCTAAGTAGAAGACTGTAATGGCAAAAATCTTCAGGGAAAACTTGCGAAATTTTTTTTTAAATGGATACCTCCAGGCAGATCTTGGACATGGCTTGCAAAATATTTGCGAAATATTTTTTTTCATAATCACCGCGTAAATACATTTTTTTATACTATTTTTAAATTTTCAAAATTCTTATTTTGCTTAAAGATACTATTGTAAAATCTCACAGACGAAATGTTGGGAATAAATAGAAATTCAAATTACCATAACTTTTACAGATCTCAAAATGTCAAGAAAATCACAAGTATAAAAAAAATTGTATTTACTCGGTAATTATGAAAAAAATATATTACGCAAATATTTTGCAAGCCATTTCCAATATCTGCCCGGAGGCAGTCATTTTTGGAGAGTTTTCCCTGAAGATTTTTTGTTAGAGCAATTACAGCCTTCTACTTAGGTCTAGTAACCACCCCTAAATTATGGTGTAGGTCCCATGCCTCCTTACCAAAATACGAGCATATCAAATTCCACCGGCCGCCACTGCAAGTTCTTATTTACTGTCTCCATGTTACAAACAAGGCCGTAACACTGCAGTCTGTGACAAAAGTTGTTAGTAATCTTGGTTATGATACCACTGTTAAGTCCACTTAAGTTTACTTAAGTGGAGGTTTTTCTTCTATTTCTTAAACATGTTGCCTACTTTAATATTACTTTAAATTTAACACTAAATTTAACAAGTGCTGTGGTATATCTCAAAATATTTCTTTTTGCAGCTAAAACACGAAAAAGTTGACGTTATGATCGCGACTTAAGCGAGACTAAATTTCGCTACTTAATCGAGGTGATGATGCACGGATTTGGTGAATTAAGAGCGGTTCGAGTGTATTGAATTGCGGGGGTATAAAAAAATCGTATCAGACCATGGACATGAATTTTACAAGCGACGATAGCAGAAGGAGCAGTTTTCGATTCCCTTTAAATTAAAAAAAGTTTAATCGATTATCTGGAAAAATGTTGGGAAGATTCTATAGATTTGTACATAAATAAAAGTATACACCCTGTATGATAAGCTCTGGATTTGAAAGGCTCGTTCGGCAATGAGGGGCAAAAATCCTAATATACTAGAATGAGGCAGTGACAATCATACTTTGATATAATTAATAAAAAGCTAAAAAATAATCAAAATGACACAAACTACCGGTTATACATTTCCATAATAAGTTATACTATAATCTTAGTATTTTCGTAAGAAAGCATGATGTGGTTCCTCATCTTGTGGATCATACTTTAGGGTAAGATTAGATTAACTACTAGACAATGGTTGAGTACCAAATAGAAGATTATAATAATAGCAAAAAAACTTCAAACGGAATTTATAAAAATATTAAACGTCTTAGAAAGCGCTTGCAAATTTTTTTTTATTCTTATGTATTTTACAAAGTGTTCATTTCGTTTAAAGATACAGCCATTGTAAAATCTCAAAATGCGGAGGTGAAATAACAATTCCAATTACCATAACTTTTACTGATCTCGAAATTTGGAAAAATTATAGGGGTAAAAATACTTAATGATTATAAAAAAAAAACATATATTTCGCAAATATTTTGCAAACTCTTTCCAAGATCTTCGGGTGAGGCACGAATTTTTTTTATTTATTTATTCATTTACTTTTTCGTAGATTTTGTTTGAAGTTTTTTTGGTACTGTAGCCAGTACTGTACAGTGTTTGACTCTAGTAATGATTCCCTAAAATCTAGTAAGTACGCCTTAAAATATGATACGAAAACTTCGAATTCCACAAGCCGTCACTGCCACAAACAAATAATTGTCCTCCAGATTACACTTGTCGAAGCGATCACGGCTGCAACTACATCGGAAATGAGCTCCGGACACAATTTTTAGGTTGTGTCCACTGCGTATTCCGCGGCCAGGGGCAGAGACAAATTTGCTGTACTGTAGTTATTTATCTTCCGAATTTGTTTTTGAAATTTCAGAGTAAACGTTACTTTATTTATTACTGCCTATCTTTTTAAGCGATTGTCGTAAACGCCTTGTATAAGTAACCCAACTCAGTTTCTCATTTTTGAGACAAAGTTTCTCAGTGAAGATTTAGGTCACAAGAAATCCATTAGTGTAGGCGTAAGTGTGCACATTATACAGTTTCGCAACTATATGATTAATCTCCGTACTCTGTACTTAGTTTATTATCTATAGAGTGTATTGCATTGATTTTACTGGATATACTTGAAACGCCTGCAGCAAACTTCTGCATATTGCTAAAGTAGATTCTCGCTTGTTTATAACAATTTCATAGCTGTACTTGGTACACAACTTATAATTAGTAAAAGCAAGAGAAGGTAATGTCTGAAGACTCGATCGTCTTTAGAGGCACATAGAGAAGTATAGGTATATACCGGATGGCAACAATATTAATCACTCAAAAAATCCTTAATTGTTTTTGGTAGTGCAATATTGACTACCAAGTGGGATTATTTGGTAGATAAATCTTCACTTCCGTGGATACAGTCCGCAATACAATAAACAGAGCTACTATAAATACAGCAAACCTACCCCTATATATTCAGAAAAAATATACTTTTGAAGTTATAGATCGTTTTGTATCTTAATTAAGACTTAATAATTAATTAATAGAGACTTTGTGATATGAAGAAAATGTGTTTTGGTCACTTTGAAAGTAACTGACACTTCAAAGTACCTAGGAAAAATGATCTAAGGTATTCAGAAAGGTGCTTCAAAAACAATTTCTTGACATTTTACAAAAGTAATGACATTTTACATTCTATTCATGTAAAAAACTAAAATAAAATACATTATATATTCTATATATTGCATTCTAATGGTAAGAAATTTCTTCTTATACCGTTAGAGTTTTTATAGTCCTATGTTTGTTACATGTTTTAATAGAATGTCGTTTTTAGGCAATATTTCTAAGTATGATGAATATTAAATACCCCTATTTTATGTGTTTTATATAAATATTCTTTCTCCCCCAAATTGGTTATGCATGCAGTTGGTATCTCAGTTATTTTGGAGATTAGAAGATGGTTATGAGGAAAGGAAGATATTCATGTGACGTATCGTTTTATAGGTTTTTGAAGTAGAAAAATACAAATATTTGGCATTAAAGCAGCCAGTTGTTGAACGAACTCTTTTTTATCACAACTTTTTGGTAAAAGTGCTACCATGTTTTTAAAAATCAAAATTTTGCCAAACCCTTCATTTAGGATGGTATTTTGAGTTATACTAACATAATCTTTTTGGATTTTTGATTTGAGATGAATCGTTCAAGAGCTATCGTGTTCACCGCAAGCTACCTGCGAAAAAAAGACATTTCATGACTATAAAGGCATCACTCATCAATAATTTTTCAGAAAAACATTAGTTTATATACCTGAATATAAGTGCTAAATGGGATATATTGTTGACTGGAATAAAATTGATCTGAGTTAAAAAAAAAATAGTGAAATTCGCCTTTATTTTTCTGAGCCAACTGGGCATATTCGTAAGACACCTTTTTTTAAAACATTTATGTACAACGGTATAACCAGAATACCTTATATAGCCCACGAATTGCGCGCAACGAATGTAGTACGACGAAAAATGACCATCCCGCGGAGATAAATGAGATACCCGCAAATAAAAAATAACAGACTATAGACACTTCTCGAAGCGTTCACGGTTGCAGCTACAAATGAAATGAGCACAATTTCAAGTCTATCTACTGCGGTCAAGGGTAAAGTTACTGTTATTGTTGTGTAAATACCCAAATAACTTAGGTACTCTATATGCATCACCTTCATGAACCATAAACTTAATCGAGCTCGTCTCTCGTACGGTTTAGAAATTACAAATAGAATCCCATCTTTATACATATATTAGGTATTATGATATGTTTTTTTACATTTTTGTTCTTATTTTATTTTATACGACCGTTGAAAGGAAATATCACGGAAAATAAAGATAAATATATTTAAGGCAATATATAGACCTGTTTTAAGACAAGTGGTTGTGATTCTTGGGTATTAACAGAAAATCAAAACAGCAAAATACAAGCAGTGGAAATAAAGTACCTCAAAAGAGCTAAAGGAGTAACAAAACGGGAAATAATACGAAATATAGTAATAAGTAGGCTTCGGAATGTTTGCGTGCTCGCATGTAAAACTCATGTAAAACGCATGTGAAATGGGGATGGCGTAGTACTGCGCATACGCAGGCTCTGGAGCATTGTCGGAAAGGGGTCAATGCCGTATATAGCACGGGAAAGAAATACATTATATAATTACAAGGCCTTTAAAAAAATAAGGTTTATACTTTAATTATCATAGAGTTGTATAGTGCCGAGCCCTGCGTTGTCGCACACATTTCTGGGCCCTATTAATAAGAGAAGAATTATAATTCGAGTCAACTTTGGAATTTATTGAAAAAAAGACAGTTAAGTTGGTGGGGACACTTACAAAAAATGGAAAATACAAGGCCGATTAATCAAGTATAGGGGCAAACATACAAAAAAGGAAAAAAGGGGAAGACCAAGAGTAAACAATGTAATAGGTTACCCTACACCATTATATGGTAAAAGGGTTTTTTATTATGTATGTAATTACATAAACGTCAGTTTTGTTCTTATTTTATTTTTTTATAATCGCAACAACTATTTAAAGCTACTTGAAAAATATGTTTCGATAAAGCATTCTAAGAATCCGTGTGAATTCATTTGTTATAATGACCCTAATAATACGGAATAATGTTAGCGGTGAACAGGTTTCCACTCTTTATGAAACATCCAAGTTATTTTTTTTAAAGCTTCTCTCCCAGCTCTGACAATAAATAGCATAGCGCGACCTCGAATAGGTCACATTACCAGTTTGTACGAATATTTCAGTTAACGAATGAAGCTGGAATTTCCTCCCTGTTTATTTCTGTCGCTGATAGAGACAAATAATTGAATTGTCCGCCCGCCCGTTTTCTGTATCCACACGTTCACGGTGCTCTGTGTGTTTCTTTCAGGCCAGTACGCCACCAGCCCCAGCCTGGCGGGTTTCAGCACGCTGAATTCCAGACGGTCGAGGAACACCAGGAACCGCACCAACAGACAGAGCTCGATAAACAAATCGTTCGAGACCGATTGCGGTAAGTCACTGGATAATTTGTTTTTTTTTTTTTTTTTTAGAAGCGCTCTCTGCTTTGTATCTAGGCGAAGTTTAAAGTGTGGATCGAACGCGATGATGATTATATAGCCGCCGTGTCTGCGCTGAGCAGTTAGGTGGTAGCTATTTATCTTCCGGATTCGTTTTTGAAATTTCACAGGCTCTCGCTGTAAATGCATACGGGACTACATTTTACCGAGAAGTGTGTTTATCTATTTCTATCAAGGGCGTAGCCAGGGGGGGGGGGCGATGGGAGCGATCGCCCCCCCCCCAAATGGTCAAGTAAAAACCAAAATAGTCGGGGGATTGCGCTTGCCATTGCCTCCAATTACCATTTTACCCCCCCCCCAAAGAAAAATACTGGCTACGCCCTTGATTTCTATTGAAAACACTTCTCATTAACTGAATTACCTACCAAATTATAGAGTGTAAAGTCCCCTCCCCCCTCCTATCTTTTGAACGGTTATACTTAGATTAATGAAACTTGGAGAGAGAAATTTGAAAATAAACGGATGTAAGCTTCTCTACTAGTGGTAACAGGTGATGTAATCATATATGACGTCACAAGGCCACTGTGACCAATAACTTCAAATGGAACCCTACGGCAAAGGACACCTCGTTTGAAAGGTATTTAAAAGACCTTTTCAGTCATATTAATTTTGTTTTGGTTTGGGAATTTTAATGGTTTAAATAAATAAATACTAAGGTTTCGATCGAGCCTTCAGTTAATACCGATTCAAAAGGCCGCCTCTGGATAATTGTGTTGACTTTTTTTCTTCTCCAAGTTTGAAGAGGAAAAAGCCAAAAACTCGAAGATAAAAAAAATATACAATTCAAAATATCTGTTGGTCCTCCCAAGTTGGACCTCAGGGAATTGGTATTGAAAGCTTAGTCATTGTGCCAAGTTTGAACCTTTTGGTTTGAGGTATTGAGGTTTTATTGGTATAAATGGTATTATTTGGTTTGAGGTTCTCTTAGATTAAATTAGGTTATTAAATCTATATAAAATTACGTCTAGTATCTGAGGTTTACATTTAGCAGGAGAGTTTTTGGAACGACCTGTATATTTAACGATAATCTTTTTAAATCCCTTTTTATTGATTACTTTGAAACTAGTTACAAAATACAGTGTGGAAAAAAAGTGTGGGATAAATTCGATAACACATATGTATATGATATATAACCAGGAAAATTATTTATAATTAATAAAATCTGTGGGCTGTAGGCACAAATATTTTCGGCATTTAAATTATTGAATACATTATTATATTATTGTCAGTGGCGCTAAAGTTTGCAGTCTGCGCAACCTCCAAAGTTTCAGCAGGAAAATTCTATTTATATTTTTCTGTTCTTATCTTTAAACTCACAGACTGAGCAATACACTTTTATAGTTAGAAAATTGTGAAACCCACATGATAAACTATACTATACGATTGAAATTTAAAAATAAAAATGGCGTTTTTTGATGATTTTTTGAACCGCCACTGATTATTATTATTGCATATAACAACACCGAAATGGGCTATGATGTACTGACAGTTAAGAAAACAAAATAATAAATGAACATATTAAAATAAAATATGAATATAAAAATAATATGAAAAGCATCACATATTTACATATTTATAATCAAAATGAAATGTGGAACACAAATTGATTAATATATAGTGGTCCACTTCAGAAAATACTTTGTCATACACCATGTATATGTAAACAGTTTTAGCAACAATGTTATTTTGTCTACATTCTACGAAAAAGTCGTGTTTCAAATGGTTCAAAAGAGACAACCACAAAATAAGTACCAAAACTACTACTTTGTATTTTCGTATACAAGGTGTATTATGAAATAAATAACCAGCCAAGAAAAAGGGTAAGCAGTAAGACTTAACTAAAAGATAAAATGGAATGAGAGAATGAATGAGGAATTATATGAGAGTTAAATGAGGGCCGAGATGAAGGTTTAAATGAGGGATAGCTCTCATCCAGGCCCAGGCCGGGTGGGGGGGGGGTCCAAGCGTGACGTGACGCATGACGCAATATTTTCCAAGGACAATCCCATAATAAAGACATATAATGTCAATAAGGCAGATATAATTGCGACACCTATCAGACACTTCCCATTCAGTGGATGAGTTAGTGATTATACTGATTATGTGGTGGAGCGATTCGCATATTTTGTCGATTTTGTACCCTCCCTATTTCGATGAGAACCGATCCCTCGCACCGTCAAAGTCAAGGACTGAAGTATGGGCAGTTACCTCTGATTTGTGTAACATCACAATAATATCTGCGTCTCTCACTTAATGAACATCTGTCATCACATTTCGAGTGCAAAATTCATTTCACACCTGGTATATTGGCCGAGAACATTTTCCTTATGGTCGTTTAATACTGGTCTGAGTTGCTATTAGAGTATGTATGTTTTTTTTTTTTAGAATAACCATAATCATTTGTGAATTACATGGTGTGTATAAATACTAAAAAAAAAAGTTTCAATCTTCTCCTAATATGCCAACTTGGCTGGCGAAACGCGTGTCGTGAAAAGTGTAGTAGTTCGGTGTTTCGTGGAAAACGTCCAGTTTTTTGTTTCTACGCCGAATGTTCCAGTACCCACTCCAGGATGTATAAATACTATAAAAAAAAGAAGAGTTCATATCAAAGGTTGTACCATTTCTTATATACGAGTGTGAATTACAACAACTATACGTGCATAATTATAAAACTATTCCACATTTTCACTAACAATAAGTACAAAGCGAATTGCTATATCTGAACGTAAACCACATTTTAAACTTTCATGAAGTTCTTCGAACAGTGTGCTAGCATTCCATTATAATTATGAAAACAGTACATTCCGCCCGCCGTACTTTAGATTATAAAGAGTTTAATAATCCAACACTGAACCTTAAATAAATTCTGTCCAAAAATAATTAGGGCACGATAATTAGAACTTAATTACTTACTATATTGTCATGAGATCTCTATATAAGATTCGAAATGTTTCACCAAACTACTAGGAATGTCAAACTACAGAATTAACGTTAATGAGAAATGTAGACCGTGTAATTGGGTGGTATTGACTTATTGTTATAATTTGGAGGAACTAATAGTTTAAGTGTACTGACAACGTTAAGTATATCAACTTTAACATCAGTATGTCAGCTTCTTTTTGCTGCTCTGAAATATTAAAACTGTATCAGTAAAAATTACTGATACTGCTGTTATTAACGGGTCCCTGTTTATTAGCAGTTTTATTCTTAAGGAAGTTTCTTGGTTAAGGCACTGATGTTTTATGTTGACTAAGCCTCTCCCAGCTCGTCTTTGTTATTATTATTATTATTATTATTATTATTATTATTATTATTATTATTATTATTATTATTATTATTATTATTATTATTATTATTATTATTATTACAAACAGCAGAAGCTTTTTGATGTTAGGCTTATTGTGCCCAGAATGCAAAAAAGTATCGTAGACAAAACAAATCAGTGTAAAACATTCGACTACTTGCAGAGTAACATTACTTAAATAAAAATCACGTTACAAATGGTTAATGGTAATCTAAACATTCTTTAAATGAATTAAGAGATGGGACCGAAAGGACACCACTGCAGCCAGCATTTAAGTGACTATGCGGCTCTATACGGTTAGGAGAAGTAGTGGCGTATAATAGAGCGCAAATTTTCTTTTCTGGTTTTCTAGTGATGTCCATGTAAGCGGGATGTCAGTGTCAAGGTTGAACATATCTGATTGTATTTACTAAATACCTCTGTAAGATGTGATGAACTCCAAGAGAGGCAGTTTGTTACAACTCCAAGATCTTCCATATCATCTTGCTGAGTAACTTAAGTCAGTTCGTTACCATTAATATTGTAGCGGGGGTCAACAATTGAGTCACCGCGAGGCGTTGTCTGAAATTCAGATTGTGCAAATGTACGAAAGGATGTGATTGAGCGTGCGGTTGTAGGAAATAGAGATTAAAGCAGTCTATTATGTGTACTTATTGTAATGGATCTAAGCTCATGTCTAAAGGTTCCAGCAACTTTATTAGACTCTGATGATGACAATGAGGAAACTATTGCCATCAATCAGTTCTTCGTTATCGAAATCAGGGATAATCCCACAGAAGATGAGACTGAGGAAAAAAGGAAAACTTTCAACAAAGTATCGATCTCGAACAACCTAGCCAATTTTACTGTTTTTTAATCCAAAATGTTAAAAGCAATGAGCATGTAAACTTCAGACAGGCACATTATGGATTAGGGCCAGTGGCGGCGCGTGATATTTCAGTTAGCCATATCTTGAAAACGACGCATGGGACCCACTTCACTTTTTTAAGTGATGACTATACACCTCTTACAGAAACGATTTATAGTGAAAAAATCGTCAGCAAAGTTTGCGAAAAATTTTTCAAAAACACTGGAGCACTCCCTGGGTTCTCAGTAACGCTCTGTGGAATATTTGCAGTATATTTTTTTCATAATCTAGAAACAAATATAAGGAGACGTTTTTCGATTTGTTACAAAATATTTTTTGTTTCAAAAAGTTATGGCCATTTTAATTTTTTGGAAACAAAATGTTCCTATAAAATTTAAATTAAAATGGCCATAACTTTTTGAAAAAAAAAAATATTTTGCAACAAATCGAAAACCGTCTCCTTATATTTGTTTCTAGATTATGAAAAAAAATATACTGCAAATATCCCACAGAGCGTTACTGAGAACCCAGGGAGTGCTCCAGTGTTTTTAAAAATTTTTTCGCAAACTTTGCTGACGATTTTTTCACTATAAATCCTTTCTGTAAGAGGTGTATAGTCATCACCTAAAAAGTGAAGTGGGTCCCATGCGTCGTTTTCAAGATATGGCTAACTGAAATATCACGCACCGCCACTGATTAGGGCTACCGAGGAAACCACATTAAAAAACGCGTTTCACTCCATGGTGGTGTGGAAATCAGTGGACAACAACAACTACCTACAATAATTAATGTCAAGATAAAAATATTTTGAATATTACAAAAAAAATATTCCACTTTACCCCCTTTCATCTCGGAAACTATTTATCTAAATAACAAAAATTCTATAAACAAATAACAATTTTTTATGTAACTGTTAGCGAAAAAATTGATTTTTTGCTCCATATTGGATACACAACCTTGACGTTTTACAAAGTAAAGCCCCATTTTATGCGCCTATTAATTGTGATAATATTCAGTTTTGTACAAATAGATAAACTAGGATAATTTATAAATTGTGAGGCTCTAACCGTATTATGAGGACCTACAGGTATTCGTATTCCATCAATAGCATTTTAGAAGATAATAAAGAAAATCCCATCTCCCGCAAAATTACTACTATTTCACCTAATATTCTATTACATATATTTCCCATTTTGATTACAGAATACAACACCAGAATTGTGTGTCTAGACGATTTCTGTACAAAGTAGCACATTTATCTATATCTATAATAAAACCGACTGAGAACAGTGGAATGGTTTTACAACGGTTTTCATTTGTAACACGAAATCTCATCATTTTGTATCTCTGATAACCGATAAAAAGTATAATTTTATTTTATCGTCTGTAGTTGTTCTGACAATGGAACAAATCTATAAAATAAATTATCTTGGAATTATTAGCTATTTCACGGTTTATAAAATAATGAAATATTTTACGGTTATATCTCGCCGTTCTGAGTTCTAGGAAACTTTTATTACTTCCGTTGTACCTTCACATACAGTGCGTCCATAAAGTGACGCATAAATTCATTATTAGCTAAATGAACAATATTATTGAAAATTCCCGAGACAGGTCAATTTTTGATTGCGATTTACTATTTTGTCACATAATAATTTAATATACAGGGTGTCCCACCTTCGAGTAATGACGCCACCACCGATTTTTTTAAATGGAATACTACATTTTTTTTTCAAGTTTCGGATGACCCTGGCCGAGCTGAGTCCAAAAATGTATCACAAGTTGCTTCTATCTATTACAGGGTGGACAACAATACATAAAGTGTTTATGAAAAATTTCATTAGAAAGTTATACGTTTCTGTATTTTTAGAAAAGTCACAATAAATGCTCAAATTGTTCTCCGTTGACTGCTAAACAATGACCGAATCGGGCAATACATTCGCTTCTGACATTTTGTAACATAGCAGGTGTTATGTTTAACGTTTCTTGCCTGATTCGATCTTTGAGCTCACGGATGTTCTCGGGTCTATTAGTATAAACTTTAGATTTCAAATAACCCCATAAAAAGAAATCTAGTGGAGTAAGATCAGGTGATCTAGGGGGCCATTACACTGATCCTCTTCTTCCTATCCACCGATCTGGAAAGGTTCTGTGTAAAAACTCGCGCACAGCTATAGCAAAATGTGGTGGTGCACCATCCTGTTGAAACCAAATTCTGCCGTCTAAAGTATTGGCTATTTCAATATCAGGAAATAGCCGGGTCAAGTCAGGAATTAATGTATATTGTAAAAAAATTCAGATACAATGCTCCTGTCAAATTTTCATCAAAAAAAGTATGGACCAACAATTCTATTTCTCACAATACCAGCCCACACATTGACCTTTTGTGGATGTTGCGTATGGTATTCTTGCATCCAGTGTGGATTTTCCTGGGACCAGTAGCGGGAGTTTTGCCGATTAACATGCCCGTTCAAAAAAAACGTTGCCTCGTCAGAAAATAAAATATTAGCAATGAAACCGTTATTTTGATTATTGTGGTCCATCATGTACTCGCAGAATTCAGTTCTTCGGTCAAAGTCGTCTTCAGCCAATTCATGGATGAGGCGTACTCTATAGGGATGGTATTTTACCTTTTTAAAAATATTCGATACTGAAGACTTTCCAATATTCAAATCCCTAGATACTTGCCGTACTGTACAATGTGGATTTTCTAGTGCCGACAAAATTACGTCTTGTTGAACATTTTCATTAATTTTAGGTCTACCTTGCCTTGGTGCATCCCTCACGTGTCCTAATTCTCTGTATTTTCGCTCTATTGTGCTTACTGTAGATTGTGAAACAGGTTCACGATCTGGGTGCATTTCATGGAATAATCTACACACCTCTTGTTGAGTCCGCATTCTGTCGCCAACACCAATCATCATTAGAATTTCAATCCTATCCCTTTCATTTAAAGGCATTTTCAACAAAACGTTTTAAATAAATTAGATTTAGGTTTCACTTAAAGTACCTACTTTGAAGCGTTAACAATACAAAAGTGAACTCTAAATAGCCGTTTTTAATATGGCAAAAAAATGACAATGACAATCAAAAAACAAATGACAAAAAAATAACGAACCACGTATCGCGCCTCGCGTCATTCGCGCGTCTTGTCCAAACTGGTGTTTATTAAAGTAGTTGTATTTTTGTATCACAATAACGTTAATTTAATTTTTTTTAGTGCGTTTAATCAGCAATACATAATTTGTAATTTTTGTACTGTTGTCCACCCTGTAATAGATAGAAGCAACTTGTGATACATTTTTTGGACTCAGCTCGGCCAGGGTCATCCGAAAATTGAAAAAAAAATGTAGTGTTCCATTTAAAAAAATCGGTGGTGGCGTCATTACTCGAAGGTGGGACACCCTGTATATTAAATTAGTATGTGACAAAATAGTAAATCGCAATCAAAAATTGACCTGTCTCGGGAATTTTCAATAATATTGTTCATTTAGCTAATAATGAATTTATGCGTCACTTTATGGACGCACTGTATATGTATAAAACATTGTAGAAAATAGTCACAAATAAATATGTAAATACTAAATTTCATTACTCTTCTATCATATGTGAAATACTCCACTTACAATTTTTGGATATATTGTACACATTTCAATATTATTTCGTTCCTTTTGAAAGACAAACGAATTTCTGTCAGCATATAAAAATGAACATAGAAAGTGAGTTTTTAATGCGTATTTGGTCTATAGAATCATTGTTAATATTCATATACATCTTGGTGTCGACTAACTTCCTTATTTTAAATGGAATACCCTATATATTTTTACAAATTGGAAATAAGCACATAATTTTGAATGCGTATTTAATAACATAGTCATTTAAAAAAATACAGATTTTAGGATCTGAAAATACCGTTATAGACTCTTTTTGATAGTAGGGCCCACCCACATTCCATTATTGATATGACGCAAGAACATAAGGTGATCCTCTCTTTTCAACTGAAATAAATTCGAAGTAGCTTACACCAAGTGTGTAATGTATTCTGTAACAATTTGCCAACTACAAATTCAGGTTATGTGTTTAGTTCAAAGTATTTATTTTTTAACTTTCCAGCCCAGGTTATCTACATTTCAGTTCTTTTCTTGTACATACATATGCACATTGTTGAGGTGAAAGTAACAAATTTTTTATCTTCTACAAGATATATTTTCAATTTTCTTTGTTTTTTAAGGGTTTTCTTAAAATGTAAAGAGAATTAATAATAGTTATTTGCGTTTTTAAAGTTTGCTGTTTACATTTGTTTTTTGTTTAAACCGAGAAAAAATCAAAAAATATCTTGTGACTTGATGATCCCATGATGTTCATATAAGAAAAAAGCAAGGCTTACGAGTAAAAAGTTTAACTCCTTTTGAGATTAAATCCTAGAGCGAGTCATTTGAGAGGCGATAGGTATAACTCCTATCGCGAGCGATATACGCTCCACAGAGAATACGATCTAATCGGGATGGGATTTGAACATACTTAGGTCGTTTAGCTCGCCTCGTGGAGTTAAACCTGAGCGATACGCAAGAGGTTTTACTCCTCGAGCGAGTCAGCCGAGTCGATGGTACGATTAAATCCTTCCAGGAGTTAAACCTCGAGCAGTGTGGCAGGTAGGGATGGGCGATATGATATCGATATTTCAAACTATCGATATTTTGTTTTGATATATCGATATTTTATATCGATATCGGAACTTCCGATATTATCGGATATCGATATATTTTATTCGATAAAAAGACAAATATCGAGATTCTTTCAGATTTCATTATAAAAATTTCAGAATTTCAGATAAAAAAAAACTAATTTTTTTTTTAATTTTAATTGCCATCTTAGTCGCCCTTCGCCATATCAAAATTGTTTCTTGTCTTGTTGATGAAAATTACTAGTTTATAATCGATGTCGACGCTAAGTCGGTGTAAACACCGTAAACGGTATTTCGTTTCTAGGGAAACTGGGAAAAAATACGATTGTATGTCTTACTTCTTTTAAAACATGAGATAGAAAGAGAAGAATGTGCTTCAAAACTGGACACCTAACAGTTTAAAATGATGTTTTAACCCCCATAAGAGTGGCATATTTGTTCGATACTATGAAATTATGTTCAGGAAAAGATGTTATATTCCTGGAATGCTCATATAGAGAAATTAGTCGGCGAGTGATTTTTATATGTGCAATACAAATGTGAATATAACCAAGAAAAATGGCTTCACCGAAAAGTGAGGTTTGGAAACACTTCATTCGCGAAGACGATAGTTACGCTCTGTGCAAAATGTGTTCAGTAAACGTCGCAACATCGAAAAATACCAGTAATATGTGGTCGCACATGGAAAAACACAGGGTTTAATTGTTTTTATTGCCATTTTTTTGCTATTTTTAAAAAAAAAGTAATTTTTTATCGATATTTCTAATTATCGATATTTTTTATTCAATATATCGATAATTATTATCGCATCATTCGATATATTGCAATACAAAATATCGATAATTTTCCTTTCGATTCCCATCCCTAGTGGCAGGGTTTAACTCCTCATGTGATTTACGCATTTATAAGCGTGGCTACTGCGTGTGTACTGTGGGCACCGAACATAGAAAAACTAGAAAGTCCACTCTAAGCTCCCACCCACTAATACACTCTCCTTGCCCCGTCCGGGATCTCATCGGTTGACGGCGGCCGCGCTCATACCGTCTGTCTCAGCGTAAAGCTGAAGTTCATTCGAGAGTCGCGGGCAGTTCGCTATACCGGACGGATCCTATATTTAATGATATTTATGTGACTTATGGTTCACAATTTATGAATAATGATTATTTAATAAAATATCTGACTTCGTAAGTGGATATTTAAAGACACTATTGTGCTTAAGAGGACATATTTTTTTTTATTGGTTATTTATTGACATTTTGTGACTTGAGCTTTAAACTACTAGTTAGTAAAATGACGTGTTTTACTTTAGAAAAGATGCCTAGTCACTTTCCAATAATGACAAACTTAAAAGAACACCGACTTGTCCGAAATTAACCGATGAACACCTACCTATACCCGAATAATTTCCAAAAAATGAGAGTAAAAGTATGCTTCACAAGTTTTTAGTCATTCAGTGGCCGTCGCTCTTTCCACTTACATCGATTTTAAAGTTACAGTGGGCGAAAAGTGACCTCATAACCCAAACTGTCGGACCCCCATAACCCCATAACCTCAAATTTTAGACCCTCATGTACGCAAAACTCAATTTTTCGAACCCGACAATCCTAAAACTAAAGCTCTTATGTCCCAATATCTCTATTGGAGATATTAGGGAGATATTATGAAGGGTTGAGGTTATTGAGGTGCTCGGGGTGGGGTGAATAACGAAAATATATATTTTCGCTATTGCCAACTGGATTGCCATTCGCTATTGCCAAACAGTTTTTCATCATTTGAGATTATGTCTACACTAAACAGAACATTTATATCAAATATCAACCAAAGATGGTTTATAAATGAACTTAATAAAAAGCAAATTTAACGGAGTAAAAATAACAACAATTTTTGTGTTAATATTCAACGTGATTAAAAAATATCATAAGAAAATCTTACCTTGTTCTCTTAACAAGCAAACTACGCCAGAAATACCACATAAGGTTTTGGGATGGATGTGATTTACTTGGATAAAGTTAAAGCGGGTAATTTGAATTAAATATCTAGCTTATGCGAAATATCAAAGTCGCCCCTTAAAATAAATTTCACCCCACCTTACGGTATCGATCTGTACACCACCTAATTGGACGTCCCTGTAATGCTTGCATTACTTATCAATATGTTTTAGTTAACTCTACATTTTTAATAGTTGTTTTTTAATTTTTAAGTTTAATAAACTATTTTGGTTTTTTATAATTCTTTCGTATTTTTCAATTCGTAGTTTTTTACAACTTCGTTCTTTACACTTTATTTCATTTCCAATGTTTTCTTTAATTTTTTGTGATTAGTCAGTCCTTTCCGATATTCCGATTTCCGATATTATGATTACCGATAACACCGAACACAAACTAGTTTATGTTCGGTGCCGATTAGAGAGTTAAACTCGAGCAAGGAGTTAAACCGCATCGCTCTTGTTGCTCTTCGGGTTTTACTCCTTTATCGAGTGAAACAACAAGAGCTGCGTGAGGTGTAGATCCTCATGTAGTCGCTCGCTCAAAGGAGTTAAACTATATGCGAGTTAAAGGTTTCGACTCAGTAGATGGATTCGATCGTTAGAGGATTTAATCGTTGAGGAGCGTTTGCCTCGCTACTCGGACATCTCGTGCTCGCTCATAGAGTAAAATATGTTTTGATCAAGCAGTTAAACTTAAGAGCAACTCGCTCAGGATTTAATCGTAAGCCCTGGAAAAAAGGGAACTGAAATTTAAATAATTTAAATAATGAATTTAATTTAAATAATGGACTAAAAAAATACAAGATCATCCGAGTGAACTAAACAAGTTAACCCAATTTGAAATTGGCAAAACGAATCACAATAACCTGAACATTTGGTATAGCGTTTTCAAATTTATTTTAAGTGCAAAATATGAAGTAACCTATATTTACCTTACTTCCCAAAAAAAGTAATGACGGTTTTTCCAAGGCTACATCTTTCTTGTTTCTGTTATCTGTCAAGTATTCTGATTACTTTTTATAAAGATTTTGACCCATTTTTGATACATTTTTTTGCGATACTGTAAGAGCTTATCAATCCAATTAATTATTAATAACAATCAAAAGAATTATTAATAAAAATACATCTTGAAAGCGTTTACTTTTCTCCTTACAAAATTAATTTTCCCTGCAATATTTTAATAAATCTCTAAAACAATATTTTTGTTATGCATGATTTTTATTATTTAACTTCCACACCCAAGTATGTCAGCTAATGTTTTTTTATTATGACAGAAATTTCAAAAATGTTTATTGTCTCAGAAATTGACTAAAATAAGTCGACTTTGTTGTGGAACGCCGAAAGTTAAGTTGAAGCACACACATACATATTCTTTATCTTTGTACGTCTGGCTAATTTAGCATTGGTATTTTAGTCATTTTCATATACTCAATTACCTGATATGACCTGACACTGATTTTAAGATATCAGTTGCAGGTTTAATTAACCTTGAAGTAATAACGAAATATGTATGTAATAAACTTTTTTTTACTACCAAAAAAACTAACTTTTGAAAGCTTAATATTAATAAAATAGTAATACTCCTACACAGGGTGATTGATCGAAACCATTCGTTAAAAATATTAAGGCTTGTAGAAATGACTGATTTTTGAAAATTTGGAATTAAGCTAGTAGTCCTTGATAAAAATATTTTCAAGATGACTGCGCTTCCGGTTATACCGAAAGTCGGCATCAACTTTCTTATTTTAAATAGAATGGTACCTTTTTTATTGCATTTCAATTCTACACATTTTTTTTTTTGGTACATTTTCATTAAATTTCCCTATACCTATCTTTTCCCGTTTTTGAGTTATTTTCGTTTTTTTGAAATTTTGTTCAATAGCGCCATAACGTTTAGAACTACATTTTACCACAATTTCAAACCAACCAAACTCAAATTTTGTAAATACTATAACCCATTGTTTACAATTTGGGAAATACATAATAATTATCAGCATTAATAGTATCATTAGTACCATTAGTAATACCATATCCATAACACGCTAGTGGAAAATCAAATGATTTATTAGAAGTAATAAGCAATTTTTTTTTAAATAACTAAATAACTATTAAATATAGGTATAGAGAATGTTAATATAGATGGATTCTAAACTTAATCCTACATTAAAATGTAAAAAATGTAAAATAAATAAAATATGGAGCTTCGTATTTCAAAAAATTAGTTTGAAAGGTTTCAAGTTGGGATAAATGGTAGTTCTATTTAAACACCCTATACATAACTGAAAAATAATAAAAGCATTGTTGTTGCATAGGGTTCTACTTTAGAGTTCTACTAAGCACAATGATAATACTGATACTTAATTTTCTAAAATGACCACTACAGATAGTTTCAAAGGTAATGAATGAACAATAACACTAATGTACCTAATGAACAAAATTTCAAAAAACTCGAAATAACTCAAAATTGATAGAAGATAGGTATATATAACAAGTAGAATCGAAATATGGGATAAAAAAAGGTACCATTCCATTTGAAATAAAGAATTTTATGCCGACTTCCGTTATAACCGGAAGTGCCGCCATCTTGAAAATATTTTCATCGAGTTCGCCACAGGCCTATTAGCTGAAGGACAAATTTTCTAAATAAAATATTTTTTTCTCCCAAAAATTGATCCAAAAACCAAACTAGAAATTGATTTTCCAAGGATTTTCTGAAATTAGCGTTCATATCGCTAGTACAAATTTCAAAAAATGTTATTTTGCACTGTATAAACGGCCTGTTCAGTAAAATTTCCGAAAAGCTTTGATAAAAAAGTAAATTATTATTAAACAGGCAGAGGAGAGAGACAACTCAAATAAAAGTTTTAGTTTAATCCCATTTAAAATTTTTCGGCTCACGCTGTATATGCGCTTATTAAATATTTCATTATTAGGTTTACCATACCATATATCTCACTGACTTTACGTAAGAATCTCGTAAAACACATTAGACTGCGGGTTAAATGTACTTTATGACCCTTTTAAAAGCAAGTCGGGGAAATACAGACTCCATTGCGCCGATATAACGCAATTTTTTTTGCGCAGTGTTGGGTCAAGGAAAAGCAACTTGAGTACGACATATACATACATATGTATATGAGGTTAGCGAGTGAGGTTCATCATAGACATAGTAACCAGACAATTTCAACTACAATGAAGATATCAATATGCGAGTACAAAGTGCCGGTGAAGTTTCCTTAAAAATATGCTTAAGGAGGGATCCTCATACATTTTTTTTTTGCATTTTTTTATTGTTAATTATTAAGTTTTAGACAATAAAATGTAAAAGATCTTTGTGAAGCCCATCTAAGTCATGCTCTTAAAATGCACTGAGCGGAGGTATACGAGCGAAAGTTTGTAAGTAAATATGCGCGGAAACATACCTTTTGATTTTTTTTGACAAATACGTTTTCTAGTTTAATATTGAAGTAAAAGATGGCGCTTTTGTCGATGGGAAAGAATACTTGACTGTCCTGGAACAGCAGACTAAGTTTAGGTAAAAAAAGCTCTATAAGCTGAACTTTTTAAGTTCAAATTTTAAACGCGTTTTTCTCAAAATGAGAAATTTCGCGCGCCGTGCAATGTAATTCAAAAAGTTATCGGCCGATTTCCTTGAAATTTTGCACAGACATTCGTTAACATATTGACCTCAGCAAATACCTAATATTCGTTTAAAAAAAACGTTTGTAAATATATTTTTTAACAAGTTGTTTATAAAAGAAATTGACTTTTTTCTTCAAAACGTCCTCAGTTTTTAATTTTTTCGTATTTTTGGCTATAATTAGGTATATGCCGAGCGGGAAAGCTTATGTTGACTAATTTTGTTTTGTGTTTTGATTTTATACAACACCAACGACTTGAGCGTTGCACGGCGCAAATCGAGGACGCCAAGTTTGAGCAGCCGCAACGCCGCAATTTTGTTTTTTTTTAAATAAAAAAAAAATTCTACTACTACTCCTTAACGTTAATAATATAATGTACTTAACCGCAAATCAATAATGGTTTTATTTTTTTATTTTTTACAACTAAATATTGAAAAAACATGTTCTATATAAAGCTTCCCCCTTAACAGCTTTTTACCCGTACATTTGACCGTAACGTGACTAATTTTTTTAAGTAAAAATTGTGTTCCTTTGAATCGCAGATTAAAAAAATAGATTATTACAATTATTGGAGTTAGCTATTTTTTTGCACAGGAAATAAACCAGGTTTCAATGAATAACATTTTTTGAAGTCAATTATTTCTAGACAATCATGGTCCGGCACTTGTCACGTTTTAAAACATATATTTCACATTTACTGTTTTTACAAGGTTTTCGTTTATTTTCTCCAAACGCAAAAATATGGAGTTTACCGGTTTTTCCACTCCTGTCAGGCAACAGAAAATACAGGACACAATGCTCCACAGCTTACAATACTGAACCAAAATTCAGCGAAAATGCAATAAATATGAACGTCGTGCTCATTATTAATTTATCATTCTTCGTTGGATGATAAGCTTGTTATGTTTATGAAATCAAATTTTGAACAAATTTATCCGTGTTATGACCAATTACATTGGCAATTAATATTCATATTCAAGGATATTTTAATATAAGAATAATTAATAGAAATTAATAACAGGATAATAATGTAACATTTCTGAACTGGCACTAGTGACAGCTGACAGTTATTCAGTTTTATAGTTTACATATTAAGTCTATTTATATTATACACTACTTAGCTAGTAAAGAAATGTATGGAATAACAGATGAACATTCTAGAACAGACAGACGAATATTCTAAAGCGAAAAACTATAAATAGCGCTGCTGTTGCTAAGTTAGTTGGTTACAAAGAAATCGAGGGTATGTAAAGTGGTAATAAAAGTGTGGACAGTCTAGAAGCTAGTTATTTAAGGCGAAATAAATAACAATAACATGAATAAACATGAACAGCCAAACAGTTATTCACCATCATAAAACCAACTAGAATCAGGAATTCACCAACAGTTATTATTAGTTATTCACCATCAGAAAACGAGCGGCTCGACTTAGTGCCGTGCTAAACGTTGGCCATTATACATTGCCACCCCTTTAAAAAAGTTTACTTCTTGAGAGAGAAAAAAAAGATAAACACGAAAGTTGCAGGATTTGTCCTTAAGATTTTCAATATGTTAACCAGAAAAACAAACGACGATCGCAAATTAGAAAAAATGTTCACTTATACCATTTTTTAAATAGAACACCCTATATATTTGTCAAATTTTTTAAATCAACTTAATTTCCACACTTCAAAGATGCGTCACAGTGTGTGTGTGTGAGTAAAAAGTAAGGAAAGGTGCTTGTATTTCTTTAAATATTTGTTATTTTAAAAAAAATGTTTTAATAAAAGTTTTCGAGTTTTTGATTTTTCTTAACGTAAACAAGTTTGTTGCTATGGCAGCCGACGTTATTTTTTGTAGTGGCGTGGTATGATTTTCTTTATAATTTTGTAAAGAGCATCCTTCCTGGATACGGGACCATACAATTTTCATAGGGTTTCATAAGAAACAAATTGAGAAAAAAGTAACCTTTCTAGAAATCATGTGGTGACATTTGTAGCTGTCAAGTAGAGACACCGTACGTTGTCAGCCTTTTAGCAGCTTTCGTATCTTCAGTTTTAATTTATGATATCCATCTTGTGTGTGTTTATGTTTATGCGTTCCATTTCACAAAATTGATATACCACAGAAACTTGTGTTTCCCTACACCACGGAAAATGTTACCCATCTTCAGGAAATAATAATAATAAAGGAGCAAAAATAATCTAAATTTTTTCCCGATTTTTGACGGGTTCTAAGTGAAAAATGTTCGTATCGCGAATTAAAAGAAAAAAGCGTTTTGAAGCTCCAAGACTTAGTTTTCGGATCTGTAGGCTAAATTTTTTAGAAGCCATGGTTTTAACGCAATCCGAAGAAATAGCGCGAAAAATTTTTTTTCCAAATTTTTTAGCCTTCTTATTCTCGCTCCATGGGATCAGAATATTTTTTTCAGCTAAACAACCATATGGGTCAGATAGCCTGTTTATTCAGCTTCAATTTACTTTTTTTCAATTGTTTGCTACGTCCATTTGTGGCGGAGATATCGGAAATTTAACGAAAAAGGACTCTTTTGTCTTCAACCATCGATATCCCAGCAACCAATGATGGTACAGGAAATTGAAGGGCACCTTTGGAAACGGAATAAACATCCTATAAAATCCTGTCAAGACATTTAAGAAAAATATTCCATCCTCAATTGAGGTGTAAAAAATTCCTAAAAGTCCCAGCCTTCCCATCAATTTTTGCTAAGATGCAGTCGATTTACCAAAACAAGGGAAACATCACTTTTTTCAACATTTTATTGAGGGTGAAAAAAAATGTTTTTAATGTCTTCACAGGATTTTATAGGATGCCTTTACTGCACTTCAATTTCCTATACGATCATTGGTTGCTGACATATCGAAGGTTGAAGACAAAAGGGTCCTTTTTCGTTCAATTTCGGATATCTAGCGACAAATGGACGTAGCAAACAATTAAAAAGGGGAAATTAAAGCTAAATAATCAGGATATCTGGTCCATATGGTTGTTTAACCGAAAACAAATTTTCCGAGCCGGTGGAGCGAGAAAAAAAAACTAAAAATTTGGACAAAAATGTTTTCGCGCTATTTCTTCGGACTGCGTTAAAACCATGGCTTTTAGAAAATGTCGGCCTACTGATCCGAAAACTAGAGTCTTGGAGCTTCAACGCTTTTTTTTAATTCTATACGACCATTTTTTACATCAAAAATCGAGTGGGAAAATTTTTTTGCCTCCCTTAATTTTTTGTGAGTAGTTTTTTTATATGAAAATTTAAATGGGGGATCCCTTTTTAATCCAGGACGAACAGCGAGGTAAACGACAATACCGATTCATCAAAAACGAGTATTTTAATTTTTAATGATACAGCACACAAATGGAAACCAACGGACGTTTCAATAAACAATGGCACAACAATTAGTTTGTTGAGTGGCCACCAGGTGGCGTAACGCTTATATTGAATTGCCTATACTGATGTGGAAGTAACTACAGGAATATTCGCCCCTAATAAGGTTATTTAGCCCTAGATCCGGCAATGCAGGTCCTGGCGGCCCTTTCTGGACCCCGCCGTAAATCATAAAAAAGCCCGGGAGATAAGGTGGCGCGGATCGGTCCCGGGGCGGTCGCCCGCTAATAAGAAAAACACCCGCAAATACGGCGCGCCGCCGAGCGCCGCCCGAGCAGAAGTTAGGGCGGCATTATCGCGGCCAGGCGGCGAATTATCTCGCCCGCGAAAATATTCGGCAATCCCAGAGTCATGATAAATTAGTAATGGATACAGCGCTCCCGCTCGGAATTGTGCCGGCGGATTTAGGGACGAAGTAAAGGCTATAATCTGCTTTTCTCTCGCCGTACCGCAACGGAAACGTCCTTGGCTTGTAATCTTTAATTGAATGCAGATCTGTTGAAGTGGCGTCTAGTGGATTTTGCAATTGTCGTATACTCGTAACAGTGCATATGATCCACATCAAACAAGTGATTACACTGTTCTGCATTTTGAAGTTTTTTGTCGCTCCCTGATATTTCTTTGGGTTTTTTTGTCTCTACTGTAATGTGCTGAATTCAAATTTGAGCTCGGTGACCTATCGCCCATCAGGTTTTAAAGAAGGGAAAAAGAATATAAAATATGAGAAACCCAAACCATAAGCAATCTAATAAATTTTCGAAGATTAAAAAAACATTTTTTTACAAAATATACTTCATTTTGTATCGAAAACATTATAATGTTGTCTTTTTTCGGTTGTATTCGCAAGGATAGGTTTCACGTTTGAGGGCCCAACAGTAGTCCCTCTAACGCTCCTCCATTTGAGTAATTTCCTGGTAAAATCTTTCGCCGTGTGTTCGTCTGAAACTGCACCTAAATTGTCAGGGAAGAATTCCAAATGGGAATGAAGTAAATGCAGCTTAAGTGACATTTGGCAACCTAACGTCTTGTAAGATTGAATGAGTTCTTCAACTAGACCTTTGTAGTTCTCCGATTTTCGTGATACCTAGGAAGTTGCTATATACATTTTTGAAGACATTCCACGCCCTATTTTCTTTTCTCGAAAGTGTAGTTTCAAAATTTTCGTCTTTGGAATGTTCTCATATTTGCGGCCCAACGAGCATTGTTTCTTTAAGCTTTGCCTCACTTATACGCACGAATATCCGTCTCAAATGAGGAAATGCATTTCCTTCTGTATTTAACTAAAAATTTTAATAAGCCCTAGTTTTATGTACAGAGGATGTAAATAAGGTACATCTAGAAATTTCAATCCGGCACCAATTTCAGTCCGGTCGGATCCGGCCAAATTCCCATCGATCCGACCGAATCCGGCCGGATCGGCTATTGTATTGTGACGATCTGTGACGATCCCACCGTGGCCACTTACGGTAAATAATAAACAACTGTGTGTGACGCACGGATCTCGAAAGCTCTGAATGCATCGCGGCTCATCCGGAATCGAAAAGGCTGGCTACTGCGATCCTTCTATATGGCCGGATCCGACTGGATTGGTCACATCAAAATATTTTGCCTTTTCAGTTCTAAAATCAACTGTATAAAAGATGATCAAGTGAGTATATTACAACATTTATATATAAAAAAGTTTATTTCTTATGAAATCAACTAAACACCTGTGTTATAATTAATCAACATTTACGTAAGAAGCAACAATAAAAATTTAGTATAGTGTAACTAGTTAAATTGTAATTTCTATACTAGTATAGTAATAATTAGTGTCGCCGGAGAGCTGCTGGACCGCCGCGCCCGGATCCATTACGCCGTTCGCTCCAGCGACCGAGCCTGGACCATCCGCACTTGGACCGCGTCGCCGACTGCTCCAGCGTACACGTTTGGACCGACCGCGCCCTAATCCGCCTGCGCCGAGGACATCCACATCCACTTCAGCCACACACCGGACCGCCGCGCTCTGCCCGACGATATGGTCCCACACTCGCTCCAGGCCTGGACCGACGCGCCCTGACCGGCCACATCGACCGTTCCAACGAACCGCGCCCGGATCCACAACGTTAGGACCGACGCGCCCGGAACGACGATACCACCACGTCCGGCCGCCGCACCCTACGAAGGACCTACCTGACGCCCACGTCGCCGCCTGCTCCCCTCCGAGCCGCAGCCGACGACGACTCGGACGTCGCGAGCCACAACATGCGACCAGGAGCCGGCCGCCGAGGAGCTGCCCACGTCCATTGAAGAAGACGTCCCTCTATTGTTATTTATTTCCCAACTGCATTCTCTTTTTCAGGCTATTGTTATTTTTTTATTTTTGTACATCTTTTGTATTTTGAAAAAAAAAACAATTTAGGAAGTAACAATAAAAAGGGACTTCCCAAACCTACCCCAGTCAGTGTCTCCAAGCGGGGAAGTGTCGCCGGAGGGCGCTTCTCACGCGAGCACGACTTGACTCGTAAGCTCTCGTCGAAAAACGGCAAACGGGCGGAGCTTAGGGAACAAAAACTCCGCGCGTCGCTCGATTCGCTCTCTTATCCTCCCTTCTACTTCGTGGCCGCTCCGAGTCAAGTCGTCTCCGCGGGTCTCCCTAGTGGCACCTGTCTAACACTGCTGTGGTACGTTTGGAAGCCCTCATCAACAACGTAAGTGGTTTAATTTCTTTCCCACGTCGTGAAATTCCGCACCGGAACCCTCGACGTGGGAGAACTTCCCAAATTCACCACTCGGGGAGACACAACGACGCTGCACATTTTCATAGCGTGTACCGTCCCCACGTGGCAAGGGACGCACATCAACACCGTCTCCAACGACATCATTCATCATCAACAACTAAGCGTATGCGCGGACACCCATAGCCGGGTACCTCTTGCCTTTCACCGCACCACGTACCGACGATATTAGTTAACGAGGGCCCATTAAGTTCAGTTTCACTTACTATTGTAGATTTCACAAAAGACATCAATGATATGTTGTAATGTAACTTACATTACATCATGTAAGTAACTTATATTAAATCTATTTAATTCAAGCTTATCAACTGAGATAAAAATAATTTCGTAATTTAGGCTCGCCAAACAGTCTGATTGTTATAATTATGGCAGTCATCATGAATCTGTTTAATCAAAGGCACAATTGTCACAAATAACGAGTAAAACTTATTCTTTAATATACATACTTTAAATTATTATTTTAAGTAAAACAATTCAATATAAAAAAATTCAAGATCTTGCATCTTACGCAAGTCTCGTAGGCGTATTGAAAATACCAAACACAGCTGGTAAAAATTTCTAAAGTAAATTATAATAAAATAAAACACAGTTTTGTTGTTACGATTTTGGCGGTTTGACCCTGAAGGTCTTGTCGTTTTAAACAGTTATCTTGCATGTGATATTCAGTCAGGTTTACGATTTCTTTGCCGTGCATATTCTGACAAAAATGTTTTCGATTAGTAAGTTGATCGTCATCATGTGCCTCTACAATGGCCTTGCTGCCGTGGACTACCTGCAGTGTACCGAGAATGTACGTAGATGCAGTTGCGATGAATTTGGCCCGTCGTATTCTTGAAAACCATTTGGGGCAGGGATATGCTCTAAGAGACTAGTACTTACATACATACATACATATGTATGTAGTTACGCAAACAAGCAGAAATTTACACCGATGGATAGCAGAATACCGGCGTGGATAGCATGTACCGAGAAGATTATGAATATCTTGTATATGTGAGATCGGCGTTTAAGCAACATTGCCCACCAGG